>JAQQAE010005834.1:0-17235 GCA_029823295.1 Pseudamia nigra
TCTCTCTCTCTCTCTCTCTCTCTCTCTCTCTCTCTCTCTCTCTCTCTCTCTCTCTCTCTCTCTCTCTCTCTCTCGTCTTTCCAAAGTTGAATATTCTGCCTGCCTGCGAGCTGTTGCCGGCGGAGCAGCCCGCAGAAGCGCACGGCTGCCGGTTTGCGTTGCGCGTCGCTGTGCCGTCTGGACCGGACGGACTTGGGCTGAAAGGAAAGACGCGTCTGTGTTTCTACCAACTTCATCTCGGGCTGCTTTCAAGATGACAGAACAAAAGAGTGCTGGGCATTTAAAGCTGGTAGGTGTCTGAAACCCCTCCCCTCCGCGTCCAGAGGTGTCTGTGTCCGTCTGGCTGTTTGCGCTTCAGCTTTGTGGCGGCTGAGGACAGCAGAGCCTGGGAATAGAAACGGGATTATTTTTGCGCTCACCCTAATCTTTCTCTTGAGTGGAGTAAAACGCATGTGACCATGTCTGAGGTAGGTCTGGGGCTGTGGAACTTGAACTCTTTCGGCTTCTGGTGCGTTCTAATAGGGTCTAACCCAGCGAAGGACCCTTTAGACCTTGTGCCATTTATGGACAGATGTGACAACAGGAGTGACAGTGAAAACCTATGCATTGCTCTTATTGCAGTCCTATTGTTATCCTATTTTACTGAGATTTTGGTAACATTTCGCTCTAATTCCCCTGACCTTTAGAATCCTCGTCACTACAGACTGTTTTTATTAGAAGAGATCCACGCATTAATGCAAAGCACGTGAACCCGTTTTGTCTGTATTTTGAGTATTTACAGACTGAGCAGACTACAGCCTCCTAGGGCTGGTATGTGTTGGGTATATTAAATTACCCTGTAATTGTTCTTAATAATGCATGTCAGCTAAGTTAAATGGTGTCTTCTGTGCTATGTTATTTTGAAGGAAGCACAAACTTTCCTGCGTTATTAAACTTATTTTTATTAGCTTAATTTGAAATTTAGTGCTTTTGTGTAGTTCAATTTCTTGATTATTTTGTTTACTCTTCTCAATTTCTGGATTATTTAATACTTTTTTGTCATTTTGTTTGTTATCTTGATTATTTTGAGCATTTTTGTTCTTTACTGGGAATTACGTTCAAATCATATATCACAATTTGTTTGTTTTTTGGTACTTTTTGCTGTACGTCATCCAAAGTGATTAATAGTGACCATAGAGAAAAATAAATTCCCAGGTAAGTTGTTAGGCAATGTGTGTCTTCATGTCAGTTAGATTATGTAGCACAGAATGCAATGCCTGGTTAATAAGGGGATGTCTCCACTGTTTAAGTCTTCTGGTTTTAAGAAATCTGAACTTTCACCATCATTTTTCCTTAAACAAATGTGTCTTTGTCGAGTTCTCCTTGTTCCTGATTCATTCCTATTGTCCGTGTCAAGCCATAATCAGGCTCCCCTTAAAGCCCAAACACAGTCAGTCCTGTGCATGTCATATAAGCACACTGATGTAGTATCTATTTTTCTGCACTAACGTGGCTCATCGGGCTGATTACACATCAGCACACTTATGCAGCTTCTGTCACAAATCGAGAAAATCAGAGGCAGTGCTCTGAGCTGCCACTTACACCCTCCGACAACATACGTTCTCTTTCCCTGAGTGTCTGTCTATCTTTAGAGTTGTTTCTGTCTCACTATGTTTCCTTCCTTCGCTCCCTCTTCCTCTCATTCTCCTCATCTCTCATTTTTCTCTCTCCTGGATTATCCATGCATCAATCATCTGTCTATTTTCCCTCTCTTCCCTTACAACTCGGAGTCTTCACCAAGGAATGACGAGTGCTGTTCTCAGTCAGCGCTCTAAGGCATGTCGCGAAGCTCGTTGCTTTGTGTCTGCAGTGTTTTGTGTTAACCTATTATGTTTTGTCCTTTGTGTGAGGTTGTTCAGCAGGGTGATTAAGGGAAAGTGGCAGCTTTGAAAAACATTTTGGTTTACTGATGTAGTGTGTCAGACTGAAATGAGCCAATCAAGGGATAATATTGCTTATTTATAGGAGCTTAGATGAGAAAAGAAACATTGATATTGAGTTCGTGGAGTCATACAGATGCACTTTTGGATGTCATGACCATAAGAACCTTTCCTTTTAACCCTCAAAACCTAAATGGCTACCCACAGCATAGTCAAAAAGCTTTCCAATTTGCTGTGTTATTTGCAATATCGTTCCCAAATTCTTCTTTCTCAACAATGCAAATTAAAAATCACCACCTTAACTATTCAACTTTATGACACTAAGTACCAGAATATGTTTTAAAAGCAAATTGAATATGGAAGACTCAGGTACCCCAACAACTCTTCTACCTCGGTCTTTAAGGCTTAATCCCAATTTGAATAGGTAGAATTTATCAAACTGAATTAATCACCTATTGGCGATTAGCATCAGCAGGTATTTGATGACAACTTTAAAAATTAAAACTAAAGTCTGCAGTTAAAGGAAACATGTGGTACCCCTTTTAATGAGTTAAATTAAATCTTACCTCTGTAGAATATATTTTAAATTTTAGCTCATTCTACCATCTTTATATACTCACGGATTCCATCATGCTGACTCTCTGGGACATTATCCCAGTGAACGTGGATTTGGTAGTTATGGGGGGTCTTTGGGACTGACTGAAGATAGCGATTGTAGTGTGTTTGACATCACAAATATCAGAAATCAATACTTGAACATTTATTTTGGGGACCAGACCGATTTTAATAACAGGAAAACACATGAAACTTTATTTTTTCATGATATGTGTCCTTTTGTGTATGAAGTTAGCACAGTCATACTGAAAAGACATGGGCAAATGGCCCATCTGCTTTGTGTGTGGAAACTATCCAAGACTTGAAAGAGCATTCACATGTGTTGAGGTGGTCAATTTCCTTCATCTGGTCCACATACCAACAAAACCCATGGATCTGCACCCCTGATGTTTTAAAATCCCTGCTCTCCAGTTTAAACCTCCACAATTTGTCACAGTTTTCCTGCTTTGTGCAGAAAATCTGGACCACAGCAGTTCCACTAATTCTTCTCAGCAGTTCAAATAAATCATCTGAGTGAGCAGCATGGCCCACTTTAATAAACAATACTCTCCTGAGTTTGTACCCTTTGCCATCGACCTTGTGCACATAGGTATAGTAAATGAGCTGAGGAAAGTGTTATGTACAGGCAAATACAGTAGCACTGTAAGAGAAAGTCAAGGGAGATTTTGCTGTAACATGCTGTTACTCCAGGTCTTAAGGCATACAGTACCGTTTATTATAAGTAAAATTAAATCTTTTTTATTTGCATGTTTTAAAGCAAGTCTGGTTCGAATATGATTTGTTAATTGGAGGCATTATCACAGTATTTCATGATCTTGAGACAAAACAAACTATTTAGACAAAAGTATTTACATACACACAGCCACAAGTAGCTGTAGTGGGCTTTATTTAACACAAGAGTTGTCATAGCACAAAATACATATGTCTATGTCTGAATCAGAAGCACCAGAACAGGTGGAACAAAAGCTACACTTCAGGGTTCTGAATGGCTGCAGCTCTAGAAGAGACATTCAAGTAACAGTTAGATTGGATGCCACACACACACAAGATTAAATTTCCTTCCTGGCAAACAAACCAGTGGACACTGTTAGTAATAAAGGACTCACCTTTAAAGATGCAGTAATGGAAATGGAGTGGAAATGTGTATGAAATGCAGTAATAAGTAGATATTGCATCTATCTACAGTGTGTCGAGTATCATTGTGGAATATTAAATTGAAGAAATGGTTTCTATGAGATTAAGAATTGATCCAGTGAATGACTGTTTGAGTTGAGGCAGACAGAGTTTGGATGTATGGTTGTGACAGATTGCATCCTTCAGACGCCTTTTGGTCGTTTCATTGCAATGAGTGCAGTGAAGGTCCCTGCCGACACATGTATAGGCTGTTTCCCTGATGTGTTTATACTGCATGTAGATCAGCAAACAGCACTCATGCATGATACCACATTGCTTAACTTTCTCCTCTGGAGCAAAAACAACATTAATATTATTTTATGGTTATGTTGGTTGGCCGTTAAATATGTCTTTGCCATGTTTTAACAGACAGACAGACTTACTGCTGCTATTTCTCACTTTCAGGCTGGAACTGAACAGTGCCCAGCTGGTCACCTGGCATGGAGTGTGATTTGAACTGAATAGAGCACAAAGAATTCAGGAAACAGTGCATTTTGGGGGAGTGCTAATAGAAATCCTCTGTTCTCTCTCTGTTGTATGGCCTGGGATTTTTCAACAAGTAAACTATAAGACTAAGAAACTACTGTATAATTTGTAACTGAGGCCTAGCATAATCAAAATGCATTTTCCAAGTGCAGTATAAGTGAAATTTAAAGCAACACCTTCCCTTCTTTATTCAGTCTTTATGCCTGTCAGTAATTTCTTCTGCTGCATTTCTTTTTATCACTGCATCTCTAAGAGCACAAGTCTTTCCACTGGACATAAAAGGTAGTATGACATATATATCTCCATATATCTGAGAGTGACAGGTGATGTGTGGAAACATTTTTAATTAAATAAACTTTCATTGGCTGCGCTTTCCTGGGATTGAGGCCAAGTGTTAAAAGTTTTGGCCGCATTATAAGGCGTCATTGTCTAATGGAAGCATCAAGGCTATGGTCTAATAATCTGCCACTGCACCTGCAGCCGAATGATTTAAGAGTGGCCCAATTCATATTTAGTTAGTCAATTCCTCCTGACTGAATCTTACTAGACCAAGGCATTAGTCAGGGTAATAATTATCTTCATTCATGCCAAGAATATTTGAACTGGATTAATAAAATCATACACTTTTCCTTACATCTTGTGGCCTCATGTTTGTTTGAATCATAGGAGAATAGCATCATCTGAAATCATATGATGCTTTCTGGTGGAAAACTAAAGGTGTGGTTTGAAAAAGCTAGGGAAACAAAAGTGGATACAGACTGAAATTGACTGTTACAGTAAGAAGCGTAACTGTGGCATTGACTGTTATTTCTTTTAGTTCTCCTTTCTGCAAACATATCTCGTCTGGTAGCATCAACAATGCACATGTTGGTTGAACTTGTACCTGAACAAATTAAACATGTAAGGGATTACTTTTGTGGGATCTAAATCCTTAAAGTCCAATCAGGCACTTTGCGAGTGGAGGTATTTCTCCTTCACTCTAACAGCAGCTGCTGAGCATGAGGAGGTGGCCAACCTCCCACTACGCTAGTTAACATCCAGCTGCTTGTGTACAATTCTGCAGCTTTGCACGTGTTTCCTGTGATCTCACCTACTGGCATTGGAGTCTGGGATCAGGCCCAGCTCTGCTGTCATGTTTCCCACCCCAGTACCCTTTTCTGTGTGCAGAGTGGACCACACCTCATCTCTGTGATGCACAGGTGGTTGTGGAGGTTTTGAAGGTGGGGGTTCACAGGGAGCAGTCCTAGGAGTGAATGGGGCAAATGCTAATATTTCTGTTGCTGGTACAATATGGTATATAAATACTGTTTTGGTACTTTTAGCTTTCTGTGGTCATTTGGTTCTAAAGCGAGTATTATAATGATTATATATTCTGTAATTGCTAAATTTGTCTTCTGTGGCTATGAGTATGTTCAAATGTGTAGCTTAAAAGCCCTATACAGAACCAGAATGACATTTTTAATTTGTGTTTTGCTACACAAGTCCTTCAGACTGTTGTTTTTAAGGGCATTGTTTCAAAATCCAACTACAATATAAAAAATGTGTATTTTACTGCTCGTTTGCTACCAGAAATATTTTCATTTATTTTGGCAACATAAGTATCTTTTTGTTAAAGGAACTCTGGAATATATGGTGCAGTGAAAACAAATTAAAAGACACAAAATGGACAAGAAGGACAGAGTAAACAAGAAGAGGCATGAAAACAAATTTTAGACCATGGTGCTTGTAAGATTCTGGCTTATAGTTATTTCGCAGGAAACAAACACAGAATCACAGAGGGCAGAGGGGTGGGGGTATGTATAAGACTGAGGAGTGAAAAATACACCTTTCTCTTTGACTCCTGACCGACTCATATACGTACTTCGATCACACTAAGAAGCCAACAGGCATATTTTAACATCGCCTTTTCAAAGTTGCATCACTGTTTCCAGCTGATGGGTTAAGCAGTCGATGTGCTTCAAGCGGCCCCTCATGCATGTGTAAATACTCGTGTGTCAGTGCAGTCCAGCAGCGCACCAAGCACTGCTACAGTAAGCACATAAGACCTCTGCTCCTGACTGGAGGAACATTGCTTGTCATATTATATTCTTGTAGCTCACTCATAGTGTTATTGTGGTAACTTGGTTGACAGAGCTGCCTCCCAGCTGGTGTGTTTTTCAAAAAGGAGGAAAATGGCAGCAGTATAGTGTAAGAGTGACCACCGAGACCGAGTTTTGAATAACTGTACCGCACTGCTTACATACACTTACAGCACATATATACAGCCAAACCTGCACTATTTATCAGTGCTGTTTACTTTTTCTTTAAACACCTGAATGTGAGGGCTTCATTGACGTTTACGTTTCATCCTGATCCATAATTATTTTGAATAGGAGTTCTATGAACCTGCCTCGAACAAAAGAGTTCGGTTGAATATTGATGTGGCAGTAGGCATTGTTAACCTTTTGTTAACAATTATCCTCTTTAGTTTTGCAGTGCTGTGGGGAATGGTTTTTTTTAAATACAGCAGCGTCAGGTAGCCATTGTTTAGCTAACAAGCTATTGATTTGTGTGTCAGTTGCAGGGTCACAACAAAGTAGTGAGTATGTTTCAGTTTTTAACTACCACATTATTCACATGTTTAAGGGGTTATGTGAGGACTTTGTGGAAGAGTTTTAAAGGTTGTTTACTGTCTGATTTCTTAAGATCTTCCATCATTATATCACATTTCCTTTGTTTTCGCTTTGTCAGTGAAGCTGTCTTATACTTAAGATGAGAATGACTGCTGGCCTACAAATGACAGTGTTTGTAGTATTTTTGTTTTTCATATTACAGTGGTGCTCCGGGTAACGAACGCTTCTACTGATGGAATTTTCCGGTAACGAATAAAACCAAATTGTGTCCCGGCTAACGGAAATGAGTCTGGTTATGAATTTTGTATTATGGAAAGGATTCAGGTTACGAGTTGTGAAATTTACGAATTTTTTTGTAACACGAAAGACTCAACTTCCGGGTCTATCTCGGCCAAGTTAAACATCAATGTGAACTCTGCGCTGTATATTTGCCTTTTTTCACATAAAATACTACTTCATTTTGTGTTTTTCATCATGGGACGTAAGAAAAATGGCGTCTCTGTCTCATCCTCCTCCAGTAAGTGTCTTTATAAAATCAGTAAATGTGCACATACGGGTGTGTAATACATACTTTATATGGGACGTTTTCGTGGGTCCAGAATGGATTAACTGGTTTTACATGTATTCCTATGGAAAAACTCGCTCCGGCTAATGAATGATTCGCCCAAAGAACATGACACCGGAACGTATTAAATTCGTTAGCCGGGGCACCACTGTACTGTGATGTCATTGTTGCTGCAGCTGGAATCATCGAGTTCAGATCTGTGTTCATGTTGCAGATGCACACACTGACAATGTGCGACTTGTCACATATGAAAACAATCAAACTCAGCCCTTTAACTGGTTGTCTGAGATCTGCCATTGTAGTGAGAAGCAGCATGTTTTTATTCTGCCTGATGAAAATATGATTTCATATCTCAAGAAGAAACAAATGAGTGTTTATCAGTGATGGAAAACAACTGATTGAACAAATATAGATACAAGCCGCTGACATTTCAACGCATGGAGCTTGCTGAGCCAATCGAATGGCAGCCAAGGAAAACAATGGCTCAGACTCTCCCCTGAAGGAAATGCCAAACATTACAGTGCTGTATAAATAGACGACTTTAATGTTGGAGAGCGAGGGGGAGAGAGAGAGAGGGAGAGAGAGGACAGGAACCCCCTCCCTGGGGTCACACCAAAGGCAAGGTCTCCCACCTCTCCTCGCTGCTGCCCTCTTTACTGCGCTTTTGTTTTTCTCTGTGTCTGTTCTATTTTTGAATGTATTTCTTTTGACCTCCCAGTGTATTTTTTTCTCCCATATTTCTACCCTGACACTCAGTCATCATGAATAACTCAACACACTAACGCATCACAGACACTCACTGCTTTATTAATGGCACACACCATCTACTACAACTAAAAGTGGCAAACGGCCTTTGTGGATGTAATACAGTGGGAGGAGTGTAAGGACTTTGACCCAAGGTGAAATGCTGCACTTCGAGCACTGAAGCTTTTGTTTAATAGTGTTTTGTCATTGCTGATAGCTCTGTTCCTTTTAAATTAAATGTCCCATAATGTAAAAATCCAACTTTTTGAAATTTTGAGGTTCATATGAAGTCTGTGATATAAAAGAAAAGCTGTGAAAATATGACCTTGTTCAGGTCTGCCAGCCCGGAGAAATCTATATAACAAGATGGTCAAGAGGAAAAACAAGCCGCTTTGTGACATCACAAATCACGGGGGCAGAGGTGACTAGATCTAGAGAAGCGAGCCTGCAACCAGAGGTTTTGGGTGGGGAAGGTGAAAGCCATCACCTGTCTCCACCCTCATCATTACGACCGTGGGCCCTTAACCCCCAAATGCTCCCACGTGCTACACTATGGCTGTTTCCTAGGGATAGGCTAAATATAGTGAAAGAATTTCATGTATACTTTAATGTGTATGCAATATGTGGCAAATAAAGGTAACACCCCCTGTTGGTTGTAGACACACCTACATGGTTGTGTGAGACCCAAGATCCAATTCTGACACATGAACTACCCCAGTAAACGCCCACTTAAGTATATGTCCACATGTAAAAAGACTATACAGTATATGGCAGCAGAGACAATTCTGTGTGATACGTTCTGGGGACATGAACTACACCTTGATGAAGTGATAAAAGCTAGTTTCCTTTCTTCCAAGTTGAGATCTCCTTGTTACAGATTTCTGTTTGTGTCAATAAAAACAGCACAGATCGAAAAACCCTCACTTTATGTGTATTTGTCAAAATTATTCTATCACAATTCATAACCTATCATAGTCAAACTAAAGTGTTTTAGAACCGCCCCAATGAGCCAGTATAAATCTGGAAAATTAGAATTAATTTTTAAAACATCACAAATTCCACCCACATTCAAGCCAAAATCAGCTCAGCCCATGAGCAACTGGCACTATTCCTGATTTTTTTTAGAAAATTTTTATAAAAAGATCTTATTGTGAATGTGTGATGTTTCAACCAATCACTGCATGTTATGATGAAAAGAAGGCATGTTTGTTGCAGTTTCAAGGAGGCTCTTGGAAATCCAAGAAAAAAAATAAATAAAGGAACAGTATTTATTTTGTCAGCACTCATACAGAGGCCTTTAAAAGACAGCAGAAATGGTTCAGATATAAATTAAAGTGTCACCATATGGGGGGGACGTTACCGAGGTTACATTTAGCCCTATGTGTCTCCTGTACACTTAAGAACACGCATAGCACAAAAACTGAAGAATGACACATACGTATATATTTAAAAATATTGGCTTTCTAATTTTATTTCCTTATTTAACTGTTTTCCCTCGATACTGCCATTGCAAAAAGTAACAGAGGGAGACGTAAAGTTCTCCCAAAACGAGGTTACTTGCTTTGACTGTGTGTAATAGGGTTACAGATGATTCAGCCGAGACAATTCCAACAAGTCTTTCATCTGCACTATCTTTTATATCAGGCATATAAATGTATTTCCCCCCGGCTGGCAGGCTGCACAGACAGTTTGAAAGATTGAACCCCAGCTGCTGTTGTAGGCAGATTTAGGAAACAGCACACACAAGGTAGCAGACAAACACAAGTACACACACTTTGCCACTGAGGCTTTTTTGTCTTTGACTTTTTGTCTTTCTGTATCTCATTCTTATCAGTGCACAACTTGCGTACATCAATATAATCTCTAGTTGCAAGAGTGCATGCTTTTGTCAAAATTAATCAATTGGGTTTTCATTCAGAGGAATGTGTCTGCACTCCTTCCATCTTCAAGTCTATTGTATTTCACTTGTATTACAGCAGGACAGCTGTCATCATAAAAGTAAGGGTTCCGGATGCTTTGGGGGCTTTGTATTGACCTAACCTCCTCTAGTCTCAATAACGCCAGCTTAGTCATCATCATTCGCTAATACAAGTTGGCAAGCGATTGATGAAGTGACAGGAGCCTTGCAGATCAGTTAGCCTGCTTGCTCCATGCACAAACACAATACATTTAAAGTTGTCAGCTACTTTTTTTGATGGGGAAACTTTTCACATATTGTCAGTCTTTATATAGAGGGCAATTGTTTTGTTGACATTATTTCTAGGCTAATATAGGTGTACAGGGCCTGCAATGCAATTTCCCACTGAAAGGATCCTCTTTCCAGAAGCTCAGAATGCCACTTATGTGTTGCATAAATTGCTTTTTCACATGATGTGGGGGAAATTTGCATATTTATAGAAAATTCCAGTAAAAGGTAGGCAATTACTTGGCACCATGGTTTTGTACACTAAAATATATATGAACCACACAGTCAGATAGAAATATAGAAAACTAAGCAGAATTTTTGTCCACTGTCAAAACCACAAGAGGCTTTCTTTATGCAAGGCGATAGAAGTGATTTTGCAGTCAGTACTTTCAAAATAATCATTGTCCTCTACATTATTAATTATTATGGATTTCTTGGTGCTTAGTTATAGAAAATAACACAAGCAATGCCCTGGCTCTGGCAGAACTTACACTCAAGGTGAGCTAACCCTGGAAACAATAGTCGGCGTTCTT
Organism: Pseudamia nigra; assembly: GCA_029823295.1. NCBI lineage: Eukaryota > Metazoa > Chordata > Actinopteri > Kurtiformes > Apogonidae > Pseudamia > Pseudamia nigra. The sequence continues at coordinate 10,833 of JAQQAE010005834.1, forward strand.
TGACGGGATCACTTGGTTTTTACACACTTATTGAGGCCTTATGAAGCCTTGCCAGATTTACACTAATGGTATTGTATTTTATTTGCTTGCATTTGAGAAAGTACTACATGCTGCAGTCTGCTTCAGGTACCTATGTGATGAGGCTGACTTCGAGGGTTAACAGTTCATGAACTCACTAGTTGGTGTTAAAGCCTGATCACAGATTACATTTTGTTGACAGTCAGCGGAGACTCTGCTTTCCATCTCCTTTCAAATTCTTCCTCCCTCCAGCATTCAGTACCACATCTAAATATCTAATAAGCTCCTCTGCCAACTTAGAATCTTGTGCTTGTTCTCACCTGGGCAAATGCACATGAATAATGGAAGCAGCACTGAGGGGGGCAGGGGCATGGTTGCAATGAAGTGTTGTGTTGAGGTCTGATAAGACTCTCCACCGGAGAAAAAGAGCCACAGAGAACTGACGAGACGACATCTGACAGTTTTAATTTTATCAGCCACAGGCTTTTGAGGCCGAAGTTTGATGGTATTTTTTTTTTACTTGCTATCAAAAACTCCCTGTAAGAATCATTTAATTCTGCTTTCATGTATAAATGCATTAAGCTAATTAAGCACAGCTGGCATAGCTTTGTGCTAGACAAGAATGCATTGTTTATTTTATTTTCAATGTCTTGCATCAGCAAATGTCCTTCACAGAATAGAACCATCATCAGCATAACTGACAGACAGTGAAAAGAATATTGAGAATAAAGAGGCTCTAAAAATGAGCATTGATATATGCATGTCAGGAACATCTACAGGGGCACGTCTGGAATCATTTTCCTGTGATGCACCTGCATAAACATATTCAGACTAAACAAATGCCACCATGCTTAATGAGGAAGCATCTTGTGACACCTGCTGTTATTATTTGGTAAAAGACATCACCATATTATCTATGTGTATCTATCTGCTTGAGTGATCAAGCATGGGTCAGTTTTAGATGGAAGACGATATCTTCACACACACATACAAAAAGCCCTCTGTGTTTTTTATATATCAGCCATTATAAAATGTGATGTCGGGGGCATTTATTATTTTAGGTAGCATCAGCTTTGATTTATTTACTAAAAAGAAACATTATACTCACGATGATTGAATTATTTGAAACATAAAATCATTTTTATTACACCCTGAATATAACACATTGGGGCAAAAACAGATATTTCAATAAATGGACCAACCACTCACCTGTCTGTTTGCCAGCATTATTAATGCAACATGTTTTGCACTGTTGCAGTATGTGTTATATAATAGTCATAATTGTAGCTGGGAGACCTTGGGTGATCCAGGTTAACCTGTACCTAGAATGCCAATTCACATTTCTTTCATGAAATACTTCTGGTGACTGAAGAATGAGCGAAGTGACAGGTATGAGTCACAGCCCTCTCTGCTGCTTTTTTCAGAATCATGTTGTTCAGGAGCCTGATCTTGAAGCTTTTCAAATACTTTCTAGGCAACACAAAACCTGTATTTATTTATTTTTTTTATCTTTTACCAGTGTGAAATATTTGATTTAGGATCTGATTGATTTAGGATCACAGATTGACCCAGTCTGATACTGACATAAAACATGCTGTAAGACTTAAGAGACATAGTAGAGATTTAACAAAACATGCCAGATCCAAAATGGCTGGTTGTGTAATAAAAGCAGTGAGAGGGTTAAGCTGAAGCCGGTCTGCTCAACTCAACTGAATGTGAAATGGAAACACTGGCTTGGCTGCATTTCTGTTTACATTCTATGAATAGGAATCACATGTTTGATGAAACCTGCCTACTCTGTGGGCTGCTGCAAAAAGAAAGAAAGACAGGAAAAGATACAGCGAGAGAGGAAAGCTGGGGCCAGTGGACACAAAAAGTGCAGAGTGAGAATTTAGATGAAGAAAAATAGCGTGAATGAAAGGGGTGAGGAAAGGAACCAAAGCCAGCCACTCAGATTGAAAAAAATGCTCCCTTTTATCCCCATGAAACAGCTGCATTTAGACACACGGCTCCCGTCAAGACTGTCCACACATATAAGATTACAAATGTAATGCACAGCTTGATCCCACTTATACAACCTTATGTTCAGCTGTGGCACGTCCTGGTCAACTTCCCTCATTTCCATTTTCCAAAACCGCAGTGGAGAGGAGCTGTAGCCTTTTGGTGTCTGCGTGGTCCTGACATATGTTTTTACTTGTGGTTAATTACAACCTCAGCTCCTAATATTAATTGCCGTCCAAAATGCCAGCATTTCAATCCACTAATGCAACTGAATTCCTCTCAATGCCCCGTTTCTTTCTTTTTTTTTTTTTTTTGCTTAAAGGCTTAGCTGAAGTTATTAGGGAATGTTTTGCTTTCAAGCCAGGGCTCAGAGTTATATTTGCTGACGCCCTCGCTAATGAAAGCAGTGTTGTGTTGAGGTGTTTTTACTGGTCATTTTAATGTGTGTACCATTGATTAGTACCTGTGATTTACAAACACCACACAGACTGGTCAGTGACGAGTCCACCCTGGCCTGATATTAAATTACCTCATCAAGTAACCCATGAAAGCTCCTTGTTTTCAGTCACTGTGTCAAGTACATTTACTGCTTTACATCTACGGTACTTGAGCATTTTTTAATAACTTCTGAGTATTTCTGCGGAATACTTTACTTTTGGGTCCTACTTTTGACATTGGTGATGAAAAATAAACAAATGCATGAAAAAATGAACAAAATAAGTAAACTGAAAGAAGAAAATTTACAAAATATGTAGTTAAGTGGTCAAAAAAGAAATAAACCACCCACAAGATTAAAAAAGTTAACAAAACAGTCAGGTAAATTAACAAAATGAGCAATACAACCAATAAAGTTGAGCAAAAAAAATAAACACAACAGACGGGGTAATGAGCAAAAATTAACAAAATAATCAAGTATGCTAAAAATGAACACAATTACAAACAAAATTGTGCAAAAATCAACAAACTAAGCAACAAAGTTAGCAATAATTATATAAATAATCAGGTAAATAAGCAGAAATCAACAAAATAGGCAATGACTCTTCAGCACATCATTTTTCACCATATTTTTCATTTGCTCATGTTGCTTTATTTATGACAATTAATGTGCACTTCATGTTTTTATTACAAACGCAGTATGTGAGACTCCTTGGGTAGTTTTTTCCAAGGTGCTTTTATTTGCTTTTACTCAATAACTTGTTTCTTCCAGCTTTCAGAGAGTGTGGACGCATTTCTATCTTGCTCCCGTCCCAGTTTTCCCTGCTTGCTGTGTCTTGTCTGTGTGTTTTGCTTCATGCCCTGTCAGAGTCTCTTCCTAAACCCAAAAGCAACATGGAATTGATCAGCTGGACCTCAATGCAATTGACATGCTGTCTTGGACAGGAAGATGGGTCGAGGGGAACCCGAGGGTCCTCGGGGGACAGCAGCTGCTGGACATGTGAAGGTCCGTGGACACATGAGGACTTGTATGTTTTTGAGACGCTGTCCACTGAGAGTGTGATGGACATTCTCCTGATTTCTGCTGATTGGCTTGGGTGTTTTCCTGGTGTATCGATTAAGAAGACGGAGAAAGCCATTCAAAGCCCAGCAAAGCTTTGTCTCCAAATCAAGCAGTTGGGAAGAGAACTGGCAGCACAACATGGATGATTTCTGAGTTAAATTGAAAAGTGGATTACAACATGGAAGTGCTGGGGTCTCTTCATAGGTGGTCTTTGAGGTCTGGTACCAAAACTATAAAAATTAGAGGAACTGAGGAGATTCAGTTCTTTTCTGCCTCTGAAAGTGTGAATGTCTTGTTTTGTGTTTTTGTTTTTTTGGCTCCCTTCGCTATCCTTGGGAGGCCTGAGCACTACAACCCCCCCTCGGAAGAGAAGCTGTTTTGAGAATGAAGCTCTGCTTTCCACTCTTCCACCGCTTATTACTTCACACTCTGATTTGAAGGTTTTAGTTGACCCTATGGACCTGTCTCATCATGGCAATGGCCATGAGACTCTTAACATCTAGACATATGAGGGGATAGAACACTGACTTCCTTATCGGGACTAATAACACAAATGCATCCATGTTGTCATTATCACACGTCATAACACAACCAAGGCTCTCTGGAACTTTGCTTTGTTAATGTGTGTGTAACTTGTCTGCTAATCATGCGGAGAGGTTGTTTTTCTTGGTAACAATAGTTATGCTCCTTTTGGAGCCTATCTCTGGTAACTGTGTTTTTTACTCGACTATCCTGATGTTCCTACCCTAAGCTTTCCATTACCCCCCCAAAGGTTGGCGCAAACTCAGTTTGCTGCCGTTTGTGAATTTCCCCTTTTTGTGGGATCAATAAATTATCAATCAATTAATTGATCAATAACACTTCCACTTGAGTGACTGTATTATATAATAACAGTACCTTTACGTGAGCACTGTTTCTGTTTACACACCACTGCTACTCATGCTACATTTCAGCTTTTTTACTACTCTGTGAAATTTAAAGATGTATTTTCATGGCAGCTTGTTTCACATAAGCAAATTGTTGGAGAAGGCTTTTGATTTGTCATTAGAACTTGTAACCTTGTACCTGTTTGGAGATATTAGTGGAGTGCTCACAACATAACCATAACTGGCTAGGTTGCACAGTACAGACTGGGTTTTGTTTCAGCTGAATAGCATCTTTGTTTAGCACCAAAACCATTGCGTCAGGCCAGAGGCTATCATGAAAGTAGCTGTGTGGCCATTTAACACCCCCTAAGACCTGAAATGCTTAAGCTGTTGTTTCAATCTGATTTTTCAATGTTCTTATTTTTATGTGAATTAAAAAGGAAGGGTACATTTGCATGTCTAAATGAGACATAAGCAGTTCTCTAGCAGTAGTTTGTTGCGACTTTCTCATTTAAAAGTGAAGGAATTACAATTAAATAGTTTATATGTATAAAAAAAAATGTTTCAATTATTTTCCTTATATTCCCTTGTGAAATAAACCATTTTGCAGTGAAAAACCCATTTCACTCTTGACAAGTGAGAGTACATTAACATAATGAGAATGCAATTTTACCACATTTAACATCCCACGGGGATAAACAGGGCAATTTTTTAGGGTATGTTCTCCAAAGTGGCAAAAACAAGCCTGTTGACCCCCTGCTGCTGTTGTTTACAGTCGATTTGCTCTCAGAAGACTTCAAACCTCAGGTCTGTGATTTTCTGTTCCTCTGTCTTTACTGTGATCAACCTATGATTGACATCTAACAGTAAAAAAACTCCACAGATCTCAGGTACTCTCGAGCAAAGAGAGAGAGCAGTAGGAGTGGTAGTGGAAGTTGGAGCGATTTGAAAGTCTGGGGGATATAGAGTGAAAGAAACGGCATCCGTTTGATGATTAAAAAAAAACATCAACAAGGTGATTCACTGAGTTATCACAGTATTGAGACAAAGTGAGTAGCTGCTGGTTAAGGCTGATAGCAGTGGAGCGGTAGTAGAAAGCACTGGCTCAGAGTGTGTCTGTGTTTTTTCTGTGTGCTTGGGTGAATCAAGGTATAATTAAATGGCTCAGTACCTCTTTAACCGTGTTTCTTAGCGTAGTCGTGGCCATGTACCGCTCCTGGTAAATATGCTCATAATCTGCCCTTACACTGAAACACAGCCTTTCCTAGAAATAATCTTGTGTTCAGCTCTCAAATCAGGGGGCAGGTTTCTTTGATGGATGTCTAACATCTGGGCCTGCATGCTCCTCAGCATGTCACCTGTTGAATCTTTGAAGTGAAATTCTTTCAGTTTTATTTCTGTTAGGCTGACAGTATTTGCACTTACTGTATGTGCTTCTGCATAAAAGTAGAAAGAGTATTATGAGACTGTTGACTGCTTTTGATCATTTCTAAATATTACCCCTACTGGGGGAATTACTACTGATAGATAAAAAACATTTGTTTTGTCATTGTGGTGTGAAAAACCGATTGCAAGAGAGTGACTAATATGCAGTAAATGTGAAAGATCATTGTATTCATAATTTTTTATTCATAGATTTTTCTCTTCCGGCTTTCAGGCAGAGAAATGTGGACACATTTTTCCCTGCTTGCTGTGTCTTGTCTGTGTGTTTTGCTTCATGCCCTGTCAGAGTCTCTTCTAAACCCAAAAGCAAGATGGAATTGATCAGCTGGACCTCAATGCAATCGACACACTGTTTTGGACAGGAAGACGGGTCGAGGGGAACCTGAGGGTCCTCAGGGGGCAGCGGCTGCTGGACATGTGAGGGTCTGTGGACGCATGGGGACTTACGTGTTTTTGAGACACTGTCCACTGAGGGTGTGGTGGACATTTATCTAGTCGGCACCATGATAACAGGATTTCTGCTGATTGGCTTGGGTGTTTTCCTGGTGTATCAATAAAGAAGACGGAGAGAGCTGTT
>JAQQAE010005835.1:0-17235 GCA_029823295.1 Pseudamia nigra
AAACTGTGGACTCGTAGCATATATAAATGTTATCTGATTGTTCATTATGGACAAAGATATAAACTTGCCCCTTTTTCCAATTGAATTAGCATTTCCTATTTTGAGCAAAAAATATATATTTTTTTGCAAAAGAAAAGAGTTTATCTTTTTCCCCAACATGAATCTATACAGATCAATTTTGATTAGTAAAACCACAAATGGTGAATACAACCTCAATTTCAGTCTTGTGTTGCTCCTGTTCTTTATTCTTTATTTATTTGTTTATAACTCTATTACTTGTATTGGTGCTGTATTTATATAGCGCCAAAATATAAACCAAGATTATCTCTAATCGCTTTCCAATTCAAGGCCTCAAGGACTATATGGAGAGCAAACCCAACAGTACCTCTGAGAGCAAACCTAGGGCAATGCAGTGAAGGAAAACCTCCAGCAGAACCAACAGCTCTAGGTAGGCGACCACTTACCTCGACCGGTTGGGGCTAGTGGTGGGGGGCAGCTTCCTGGGGTTAAAGGACCCCTCTTGAAGTTCCACATGTTTAATATCCCATCCATCCATTTTCTACCCCTTAATTCTCACAAGGGTTGGGGCGGGGGGGCGCTGGAGCCAACCCTGACTGTATGAGACGTTCTGTTTCTTCTTCACTCCTTTTTCCTACTATAAACCTAATCTGCCACATTCCTCCTTTTTCCTTTTCTGATTTTTAGCCAATGACAGTTAAGCCCATTTTTATACATTTTAATTCCAGGTAGATTGTTAACTCAGTTCATATAAACTGTTATCAGCAGCAGGTGTGTCGTCTTCCTTCCATCACAACAAACTGATGAAATTTTAATGGCTGTCAGTTGGCTGCCAAACATAATTCAGCATTACCAGACAGACCAGTGTTTATTTCTCCTTCGGGGGCTTATTAATGGAAAAACATTATTCACTTTCCCCCTTTGATGTCCTGTCCTGTCAGGCAAGTGTGGTTTTAATAGAAATATGTCATTAAATGTCCTCTGGAGGGGTTTTTGTACATTGAGTAGCTTCACTTAACAAATTATTCATATTTGTATATGGAACATTTAGTAACCCTTGTTTTTTATTTTACCTCCGGGAAAATGTACCCTGGGATTTTCATCAGTAACCTACATTTGTTAAGCTTTCACATATACAAACAGGTGACAAATTAAATGAACAACCTAAATGGGGTTTTCTCTTCTAAGATTATGATTATCAGTGGGTTTTCCTTTTTTTTGTTGTTTTCAGTAACCAGCAGCTTCAGTGCAGCAGCTGGACACGAATGCCTCAGGCAGTTGAGTCATAACATTAAATCATGAGGGAGGCTGAATTAGTTTTGAACCAAGATTTCCCAGCTGTTTGAGGATTTCAAACAAAGAAAAAAAAATTCTGCCTTTTTAAAGGTTCAGTGTGTGACATTTAGTGACATCTATCACTGAAGTTGCAAATTACAAGCAACTGAATCCGACACTTGGCCTCCCACAATACAAGCAGAAGTCCCTCACACCAGGTGGTACTGCCTATACAGTGGACAAAGAAGTCAATTCAGAATTGATTCTTCTTTGTCTCAACTAGAGGGGATTTAATTATCTACCATTACATGTATTTCAGACAAGAAAAGTGGGAAGACCGAATGAGGAAGCTGCGGCTGAATGACAGACCAACATGGATCAACACTGCACAATGCCAGAGCCCTTCCTGATCTGGAAAAGGAAAGCAGCTAAACCCCGTGGTATTTGTGTTGTCAACTGACAGCATGACCATACACTGTGACAAGGAGGCAGCTATTTAGATTGTTACGAGAAGAAAATCCAAAAGCTTAAAACACCAGTGAGAAACTGTTTCTGAGCTATTCTGTTTTCTCTATGACAGCAGCAAACACACAGCCATGTGCTATGCAGGCGAAGCATTGCAAAATACAGCCATTTCACCAAATGGAGGTCACAACCAACCATGATGGCTATAAAATCCACATACTGCTCCAGCAGCAAAATGTGCCACTTATCTGTTTGCTGGATTAACCAGGATGAGCAGAGCAGCGTTGGATGGGTGGGCTGAAAAACCAGAAAGGCAGACCGGTGAGTGGTGATGAACCATCCACTGACGTCGGGGGGCTTGGTTGGAGGAAACCGGAACGTAAGCCCACTTTGCTTATCTGCAGATGCTAAAACCACAAGCTGAGACTCAAACCGTCATTTCAAAGGCTGGCTGAAGCTGTTTATTGAAGATGATACAAGGGCATACTATCTGTATTGTAAAGCTGATTTCTATTCAATTTTATAACTTATAATTTTTAAAACCGCCAATAGTGACGTTCCTTACTGATGAGTTGGCAACACTGTTTTGAATAGCTGATTCTGTGATCTCATTTATTTTTTAATTTTATTCGGTTTATAAAGGACAGTGTGTGCTTACATAAATCATTCATAGGAATAAAAAGATGTGCTCACCAGATTTAGCAGAACGCTAATTTCCATCTGACGATTGATTAGCCACATGTAGTAACAGGCTACACAAACGCCTTCATGCTGAATAGAACTGAGAAGATGATTGTGTGATAATTTTTTGGATTTGTGATCCTTTTCATGGACACTGTGTCTGTGTAGTGTCTACTGATCTTCTGACTCCAGCCTCATTCCACGCCTTGTGAAGCTCCACAGGTTCTTGAATGGTCATTTTTCTCCAGGCGGTAGTCATCCATGCTGTTTGTTCATCTTTTCCTTCCACACTTTGTCCTTCAGTCGACTGGCCATGAATCTGTTTTGATCCACTGCTCTGTCAACTCACATCCCTGTCAGTGATGATCTGACGTGTCTCCTTCTTGTGGACGATGTCAGTGAGTGTTTTTAATATTTTCAGTTATGTGTCCTGACACATTTGTGGCATTTATACTGCATTAACAGTGATTTACTCAAACTTGAATGGAATGTTTGAATAGTTTGAGATTCATATTTTCCTATTTACTTGAGCTGTATGAAATCATGATCACAACTAAAATTTTCTTCTTGCACTTATATAGCGCCTTTCTACCCTACGGCACTCAAAGCACTTTACACTGCTTTCCATTCACCCAGCCACACACACATTCATACACCAGTGACACTCACTGAGAGCTATGTGGGGTTAGGTGTCTTGCTCAAGGACACTTTGGCCTGTGGACATGAGAAGCTGGGATTTGAACTGCTAACCCTTTGGCTCCTGGACAACCTGCTCTACCTACTGAGCCACAGCCGCCCATTTTAAACATTTTAGTTTATGTTGAATGAGTCTCAAAATATGTACCATTTTCACTTTCAGAAATAACTAACAGCTTTTCCATGATATTCTAATTTATTGAGACGCACTTGTATGTACATCACCAAATATAGAGCTTTCTTCAATACTTGTAGCATAATGCTACAAGTATTGTAGCGTTATGCTACTATCCTGACACCCTGACATGACTTGCCAGGCTGTTTACATAATACGATCCATGGCACTGACAGGAAATGAGTACGAACAGCAGCAGCTCAGCCTGTCTAGAATATGAACTGGAACTGACTAAATACCAATGGTACAATAAATGACATCAGTCTTTCTAGGTATAAGATATGTATGAGTTACTCTGTATTAACTTGTTAATTGGGATATGTTAAATTTAAATAAGTTTCAGGGAGCCATAGGCACTTTGCTGGGGCCAGGAAAGAAGACTTAATGTGTCAAACTCAGCTTGGTGTAAAACTGTATACATTTCGGAGAATGGATGGACCACTTGGGAAAGTTCAGTACAGCTTCAAATCCCTGGGTTGTGGAACAAAGATTAAGTTTTGGCCCTTCCAAAGTCGTAGCATCGACCCAACTGGAACATGTGCACTAAAAGTCAGGACTGTGCCAGCAAACCAAAAAATCAGAACTGAACTCTCCCTTCTGCCAAAAGAAGTATCCAACCAGAACTTTGTAGGAACTTCTCTAGTGCTCCTAAAACATCTTATTACAGTGGAATATGTAATATTTTTTACTACTTGTGCTGAAAACTTAAAATAAATGAAAACTTGTTCACTATTTATCCATCAATGACGCATCTTGTGCAAAAAGAATTATTTTGACTTTTTTGACCTATTCTTGTGCAGAATAGGTCAAAAAAAGAATTGAAAGCTCAATATTTGATTTTTGTGCATTTTTCCTTTTATTAGATAGACACAGAATAGGGAGACAGTATGGGAGGAGACAATGGGGAGTGACATACAGTAAATGGCTGCAGCTTGAATTCACCAGCCACCCACTGACTGAGCCCCATCCTCTTTTTCTTTTGACAAGACAGACATCATGCACAATCTTTGATTTGATGCTCACTGAGTATCAGTTTTTTAACACCAATTTTAAAGCAATTACCTTGGCAGGTTAGGGGTACGAAACTATTTTCTTACGCTATCTAAAAATCTTATAAATAAATTTGCTCATACACAAAACACTTAAAACTACTGCAAACTTTTGTCTTTATAGTGATACATTTGAATCAACACCTCCTTGACACAAAGAAGACAGAACAATGACAAAATCCTATTAATCACAAAGTAAACCTGACATGAATTTGATATTTGAGGTTAAAACCAAACTAATTATTGGTAGGACATTTTTAGAAATAAGCTCCGGAATTCATTTAACAACTATTTCTAGAAACAGCTGGGCCTCTCCACCCACATTCTCCCACTAAATTTCAAAGCGAATTATTTTATTAACTCAAATTGTACTTTAACTGTAAACCTCCACATAGATTGAGCAATAAATATCACTTTATTGTAATTGGACAGTACAGGCACAAAACAAATGTGTAGTTAGCATCTGCCAGAATAATACAAAAGTACAGCTTATCTCTAAAATGCTCTTTTTACTTTTTTAAATTACAACTTCATCATGCGCGCATGCACACATACACACACTCACAGCAGGATGTGCCGCAGCAGCTGTAGAAATGAATTATTTATGTGTGAGTTAAAAAAGGAAGCCAAAAGATAACTACACATGTGGAATGTGAGTTTGTTTTTCATGTTCTTATTTTCTTTGCTTCTGACTGCACCCACTCAGTGCACATTTATTGTGTATTTTATGTTTCTTCACTGTAAAACAACTATTGATTTCTCACCACGTGAACTAACCTGTGAACAATATTCCATTTATTATTCAAAACATCCTTGCTTTACTGTGTACAGATAAAAAAATTCAAGGCTTTGTATATGGTTTTATATTATATTCAGTAGGCAAAAGGGAAAGTGTAATATGCACTTGCTGCTGTATGAAACCAACAGGTTATGACAAAAGCCGTATTCAAGAGTATGAAGGAGTAAGAGAAGCATTTTCTGACACTAAATGAATAAAAAGTCTTCTGTGTACGTACATGTACAACTGAACATGGAGAAAAAGTCACAAAGATGACGAACCATTCAAAGAGTGATCAGTTAAAGAAACAAATAAATGGGTTTATGTTGTAAATAAATGTAATATGTGATCTTTTTAATCTTTGCACCACCTTTATTTCTGTGTTTTTTGTATGCGTAGCCATGCGTATGCACATTTGTAAAAGGGATGAAAGGCCAGAGTCTCTGGAGATGGAGTGAAGGGGGAATAGTGCTGCTACAGAGCTGTGGTCTGTGTCTTTGTGGAAGCTTGCACTGTGATTGTCTTCATGAGAGAAAGATGAAAGAGGAGGCAAAGACAAGTGAACGCGAATGTAGTCAGTGTCTGGGGTTTGAAGTTCAATATCACAGAAGTGTCTGTGTGTATAGTCTATACTGTGCTTATATATCTGTGCACAGCATTAATGGGCACACTTGATGGCCATAGATCATAAATTATTGGCCTGAACATAATCTACAATGACTTATTTTCATGCCTGCTCATATTTAACTTAGTAAAAAGTCTCATTGGTTAAACATTTTACGTAAGTGTAAACATATGATTTTGGATCATCTCGGTCCATGTGTATAATTTCTCGTAATTAAAGATGATTAAGGCTCTTGTATAGTCTAGCGGACTATTTGAATGTAGACTACAGAATGCACATTAATCCAGCAGAGTATCCTTGCTGCATTTCTAAATGTGTTTCAATGTGTGATTTGTAAGAGAATAGTGTGCCTGCATCTGAGCAAAAAGAAATTGTTGTGTGCGCTTTCAGTGGGTTAAGTAGTTGGTCACACTATTGCTGAACAGAACAATAATTACTCAAGGATTTAAATAACAAACCTCTCAAAAGGAAGCCAGGCACAAGGAAGCCTTAACTTACCTTTGTCCAGAACTGCTGGGGTCTTGGCTCATGCTTGGAGTCATGGTGGTTGGATTGTTGCCCAGTGGGAGCATGGATAGTGGTCAGACCCAGCAACAGGACAGGTTACTGGTGCCGCTGACACATAGACTGTAGATAAATAGATACTTTATTTATCCCCGAGGGAAATTCAGAAATTAATAAGTGTACAAAGTGATCGTGGTGTCACCCATTGGTTTCTTAACAGCCAACTGGGTTGCCACTTCCTGGGTGACATTGAGAAGGCAAAAATAGGATGTGACCATATTTGGACAAATGACAGCAGAGTTACAGGAGGGTAGTATGTCAGGTGAGCTAATACTAGCTGCTTGTTTACTGACAAAGTAAAACCTCACCAAGCAGTGCCAAACTGTCAAACTATGGTGTTGTTAATGTAAAAATATATCCACAACTACAGTTGAGCATATATCTCAGATAAAACTATGCTTTATTAACTAAATAGAAAATACAAAGGTCTGATTCCAGTGGTGAGTCGAGTTACCGTAGCAACACTGATTTGTCATATTTGGCATAATATCTTAATAATTGAGCAAAAAGTTAAAGATGGCCCACCGGATTACTTATTAGAAGGTCCAAATAAAATGAACAGTGCCCGAGCGGCCAACAGCGGTTTTGCAACTCTGTTACTTCTGCATCAGCCTCACTGTACAGCCCAGGTCATTGCTCACTGGTCTGACCAATATCAATTCTTCGACTGGGAGATGATCCAACCTAGATGACTCCAAGCACTGTCATCTGGTTTGGCTCATCACCCAGTGAAAGCTTAGTGGTCAGACCTGCCAGTCATCTGTCCCTTCAAATAAACATGCATGCCATGTGCTCCAGACCAAAAATTGAAAACTGGTAGAACTGGTATTTTGTGAGTATGGTGCTGTGTGCTGGTGCTTGAGAAACATCTGTCACATTTCTGCAGTCTCTGCAGTTTTATCAGGGATATATGCACAATTCTGTGTTGGATAAGAGACCTTTAAATTATATTATGCACCATACAATATGAAGATCAAAGTCCTTTTCTGTTTCTCCATCTGAAGAACAATGTTTTTTTAATATTCCAATATTTTGTGTGCATTAATAATGTCGTCATTGGCCCCGGTTTATTCCTGTTGGATTAAACCTTTTCTTGTAAGATCATTTGTTTAAAAAGTAATGTCACATTTGAGGAAAACAGAATGACAGACAAGAAAAGATATCAAAACATTTAATTTTAGACACTTATTATTTTATTTGTAAATTCCACTATTTTTGTGAAGCTAAGACTGTGGTAAACATATTTCAGTCACCAAAACAGTTTGTCCACATGAGTAAAGGTGTATTTTCACAAAGATTTGAAATTTTTCAAAAATTGGATTTCAAATTTTCAATTTCAATGCAAGATGCACCAGTGGTTGTGGCGTGCCGTCAGCTCTTACCTGTTTTATTTGTTGTTGTCCTGTTTTTATCCATTTTTACACGACATGCCAACTCACCGCTAGTTTATTACCGCAGTGTTCTCCTGAGTATTAGATCTTCAGTTGAGGAATTTTCCCATCGAGATCCGAGCCCCCACGGGACGGCTTTCCCTCCTTTCCTGGAGGCTGTACCAGTGTGCCTTCGGTGCTGGTCATGCCTCCCTCCACGTAGGAAACACCACAGGAGATGAGGAAAGCAGAGGTGTGGCGGTGAAGCTTAGGATCCTCCTGAACTCCTACTCCAGAAGGAGATCTGAGGTTTCTTCTCTACCGACTTGGTGCAGATCCCACCTTTTTCATCTGGTGATCCCTGACACCTTCATATGAGTGGATCATTCCCATGTCCCAGGACCACTCCCAGCTCGGCATCACTCGCCTCTTCTCTGGAGGGGCAGGGTAGATTTTCGAAACCCTCGTCCGCTGAGTCAAGCAGCCCAGTCGGCCACTGATCCAGCTCAAATCAGGTTAGCCCTGGTTAATGCCAGATCTCTAGCGAACAAAACATTTATCCTCAATGACTTCTTCACATCTCGAGCTCTGGACTTCCCTCTGGTGACTGAAACATGTGTAACACCGGTCAGTTAAACCCATTTTCTGAACTAGTCACTCCCGACTGTAACTTTTTAAGTTCTCCTTGGACAGCGAGATGAGGCGGAGGGTTAGCCTTTGTTTCTAAAAACAGCTTTAACTGCTGGCAGCTAAAGCCTGATTTTTATTGCAGCTTTAAGCTGCAGCTGTTTCAAGTCTGCTCCGGTTATGGGTGTGCTGGTGTATCGGCCACCAAAGTTCAATAAGGATTTTATTCAGGACTTCTCTGATTTCCTGGCTGGAGTCATGCCACAATATGATAGTGTTTTAATCTTGGGTGATTTTAATATTAACGTCTGCTGTCCAACCAAGCTTCTGGCTAAGGAGTTTTTAAACCTTGCTGATTCTTTTAATCTTGTACAGCTAGTTAAAAGGTCCCGCACAAGAGCATGGCCATACACTGGACAGTATTATATCTAGTGGTTTTCCTTTGGGTGATTTTGAAATCTGTGACTAAAGTTTCTCTGATCACAAACCTATTGCATGTAATCCCACTAGACCTCACATGTCTGTATGTCACTGTCATTCTGGTAGGGCTGGACGTTTTGCTTCTGCCTATGGAAGCTTGCTGCGCTGTACCTCTGGACAGCCTTCATCTGACTGTGGACCAATTACTGGAACAGTTTAATTATGCATTCTTAAAAGTTCTGGACTCTGTAGCCCCTGTTAAAAGAAAGCACTCTATGCTTAAATCACAGCCCTGGCTGAATGACACCACTTGTGCCCTAAGACAGGCTTGTAGAAGAGCTTAACGCAAATGGAACAAAGACAGACTGAAGATGCACTTTTACAGCCTCTCTGTCTGCTTATTAAGACAGCTAAAACCATGTATCTGGCAGATATTATCTCAACAAACTGCCAGAGACCTTGTGTATTATTTGTGTACGATTGATGCTGTCATCACCCCTTTTGCTGTTCCTGCAGCTTCTCCAGAAGCATGGGTAAATTTTATTTTGGTCAGCCTAAAGCACACCTGTGCAATAATCATGCTGTCTGATCAGCGTCTGGATATGCCACACCTGTGAGGTGGATGGATTATCTCAGCAAAGGAGAAGTTTGAATCACAAACACAGATTCAGACAAATTTGTGAACAATGTTTGAGAGAAATGGACTTTTTGTGAACATAGAAAAAGGCTTCAATCTTTGAGTTCAGCTCATGAAAAATAGGAGCAACAACAAAGGTGTTATGTTTATATTTTTGGTCAGTATATGATGATAAAAATCACCTATTCACCATTTTCAAATCACATCCTATCCCTAAATTGCTTCTATTTGACTTTTTTTCCTGGCTGTATTGCAGACCTGAATTTGAGGAATGAATATTTATTTTCAACTGAGGTTAAATGTCATGAAATACAAGTCAAATAGTATTTTAATAGTGCTGATTTTTTTTTTTTTTGCACTCTTTCTTGTTGGAACTTTTGTGGGTGGTACATACTTGTACTGAAAAGTTTCTGTGTAAGTCTTGAAATCGAACTTAAAGTCTGACTGTGTAAATCTTATTCACACACTTCATGCCCTCACACTGCTCCATCTCAGTACCTCCAGGCTACCTACGGGTTTATAACATGCATTTTACCCTCTTAGACACACTGCCAGCAGCACCCTCATCATAAGGATGTGGCTCTCTTGAGTCTTATTTTGCATGAGTGCCTGTGTTTGTGTGTATGTGTGTGTGTGTGGTGAAAAAAGGTACAGTATATGCATGTGTGTGGCGGTGATAACAACCAGTGAGTGGGCTCCATGTGGTTAGCTTCAGGCTACTAACCTGCGTGTGAACTCATCTGTCACTGATCACACACATGCACGCTTTACGCTGAATTCTGAAGCAAACGTATGGCTTTTTCAGAGGGACAGAGGGAAGTAAAACAGCAGAAAGCATCCTGGAAGTGACTGAAAAATAAGCTCAAGGGTGTGGAAAAAAAATGAAGACACAGGGGAGATACTGACATAGACTACAGGAAGGGGCCAGAGATATAAACTAAAGGTCCCATATCTTAAAACATAAATTCTAGGGTTATATAATTGTTGTAGGTTATATTGTAGCGTATATGTGTCTATTAAAGACCTCTGTATGTTCATGTAAAGGACACATACAGTAAAGGTGATACAGACAAGATTGTGACCTTCAGGCCAGTAGGTGTCACACTCATTCTTGCCCTACCATAATATTGCACGAGTTGCCATGCACGCTAGCCTTTTTAGCCATGAGCCCATTTCTCTAAAAAAAGACATATCCACAATAAAAAAAAAGGTTTTTCTCAGCTTCTACGAGACCTACATGTCTAATCTTAGTGTCAGATGGAAGTTGGGTCCTTAGTAATTACTGATGACATGCAAATCTGAAAATACATTATACTCAGTGACAGTAAATGAGGTTTTAAATACATAAATCTGCATTCAGTCTGAAAACAATCCACACATTTACATCAAATTTAAAGCTATTTCTCAGTTGGACTTGCTCCGTGCCAAATTCAGCACAACGTGGCACGGTTTGGCACAGTTCAGCACAAATGAATAAATCAATAGGTCAACATGTCTAATAATAAGTTTTAACAGTCATAACAAAAGAGCTTATAATAAAATCAACCAGTCAATACCTGTTTTCAGGTTGATATGTTTGATCCTTTGTTCTGTGCATTTATTTGTCCATGACACATCATCAACATGTCTGGCGCGCAGAAAATGAGTCACTGGGCTCTAAGTTATCACCAGTATCCTCAAAAATAGCTCTAAAGCCTTGTCTGGAGTAAGTTTGTAGCTTTTTTTTTTTGGATAATCCATTGTTTTTTGATCCATAATGTCCCAAAATTGTTGAAAACAAACCTGGAAGCAATAAGGGCATGCATGCTGTTTTGTAATGCCTTGTTGCTCTGCAACATGTCCAAAACTATCTGACATCTTTATATGTACAGTGGTGCCCCGGCTAACAAATGTGATCCGTTCCGGTGTCACATTCTGTGGGTGAATCATTCTTAGTTTTTCCATAGGAATACATGTAAAACCAATTAATACGTTCTGGACCCACGACAAACTCCCATATGAAGCATGTATTACACACCCATACGTGCACATTTATTCATTATTATTATTTGAAAAGAAAGTTATGTTAATTATTTAAAACGAAATGCATGAAATTAGTTCTAAAAATGATTTAAAATGTATTCTTACCTTGGCTTATGACTTGGATGTGTGCAGTGTCCACTGACACACTACCAAGTCATAAGCCAAGCTAAGAATACATTCTAAATCACCACTGCAGTGTTGTTAGCCTGACACCCAGGCCACAGCACTGTTAAGGAGCAGGCAGCTCTGTAGCATAGACATCGAGCTACTTGTGGTTAGCGGCCTAGTCCATCCCATGGGAGATTTCACGTTATTGTTGACTGTTTACATCCGGGTGATAGTTCACTTCCGGGACTATCTTCTTTCATTGAGCTAATTTTCATTGTTAGCCGGATCAAATTTTTGGCTGATTTTTTTCTTCGGTAGCTGAATTTTTTTGTTACCGGAAGCGTTCATTAGCTGGGGCACCACTTATGTTTTTTCTAGACAGATTTCATCAGGATGCTTGATCTATCACTGGAAAGCACAGAACCTATAGAAAGGGATGGTGTTGGACACATCAGAATTAAAAATATTGTCATTGTTAAATGTTTCCATCAACAACGAAATACACTTTCTACCACTAAGGGGAAGGGAGCTGCAGCACACATGCACGCTACTCCTCTGGCAGTTGGGGGAAAGTGTGTGTGTGTGGGGGGTGGGATATACAATGAGAAGGAAAGTAAAAAAACAATTCCCAGAATTAGGCTCCATAAGAAGCAATATTATGGTCACATTGCGGCGGCTGTGGCTCAATATGTAGAACGGGTTGTCCAGGAGCCGAAGGGTTAGCGGTTCAAATCCCGGATTCTCATGTCCAGTGACTGCAAGTGTAAATAATGCCCGCTGGATGCATTGTATTTTATCAGTCCTGATAAGGAAGTCAAGGATCCTCTCTCAAAAATATAGTGCCAGATGAAGCACACAGATGTCTGTAAGAGTTCACCTTGATCACACATCAGAGTGTTGTCCAATCAGATGTGGCAAAACACACGCTGTGAGGTGTGCTTCTGTCCAGGTGTCCAGTTTCTTTACGAATGCCACTATGGGTCCAAATGGTGTGGAATGTTGAGTGATTTTATAGTTGGTGGAATTATATCAAATGGATTTAACATAATATGGAGTTATTATTTACATTGGATCAACTTTTGATGAGAAACATCAAAGGTAAGACGAACTTTGTTATTGCTGGGTTTTGTTGCTATAATTTTTCAGTATTTTTTGTCTGTTTGCTGTGCAGTTTTGGAAGTTGTATACATAAGTTTTATAGCGCTGGATTCAGCTTGACGTGAGCTTTCATTGAATGTGTTACAATATCGATTTACGTTTGGTTTATGAAGTATAAGAAAAAGCAAGGAGTCGGCGGAGTTGTTATCTTTTGACTCTGTGAACAGAATGGTTTGTTGATCTGAAATTGGTTTTGATACATTTTTAGCTGAGATTCTGACGATTACGGGGGTGTATAGGATGTGTGGTTTTATTCACTGATTAGAAGGCAGGAGCTGTGAGTATCTGTAAAATTAGACCTTTGCTCCGGATATGGGGGCAACCGGGCGAGGCAAATGCTAGTCAGCATAGGTTAGTGTGACGAAAACTGGTGACCTCAGTGTGACTTCTCAGCCCTTTTTGGATTCTTCACCTCACACCAGAAAATAGAACCAATATTCATTTGGGTCTTGCCCCTTTCTTTATTGTGTTGTATTTAAGAAGAATAATGGAACAAATGTTTGCCTTCAGACTCAGCTATCTCTCTGCAGGATTCATTTCCTGTGTCTGGCAACCCCAGACGGTGATGACACCTGACATCTGGCTGGTGATGTTACTGGTTGTGACATCCTTAATGGCTGACTGTAGATTCATCCAACTGTTCAAATGGAAATGATTGTTTTGAGCCTGTAAAAATATTCATTATTTATCTCAATAATATAAAGACTTAAATTGTGCAACTTTTTGAACACTTTGTTGATTTTTTAATAGTTTTCCTGGTTTTCAGTCCTGTATCAAATGGGCTGTTTTAGTATGTCACTTTAAGTGCAAATGAGGTCATGTTGACCACACCCTTTTCTTTTCTGTGCCATGGATTCCATCATGTAGACTACCTGGCATATTATCCCAGGTTGTCAATTTGAGTTTCAATATGATTGTTGTGATATGATGTATAAAATTTAGATTTATACTGGCTCAGGGGAGCAGGACCATTAGACTTCAGCTTGAATATAATTGGTTATTACTTGTGATGTTTCAAACCACAAAAAATCAAAACACCTTGTTTTTCTTCTTTTCTGTTATGTTGTAAGGATTTTTCAGGACTGGCACTGAGCAAGATTTTCACAGCATTTATCTTAGATCAGGGGTGTAAACCCAGTGGCCTGCGGCCCCTTGGGACTTTGCAAGTAATCCCGAGCCTTGTAGTTTCAATGTCTAGCCAGTAAAGTATTTATCTTTTGCAACTACATATCTCTGTGAGAGTGGATTTTCCACACTGGCATACTTTAAGAATAAGTACAGGACATGACTGGAGCCAGAGAATGATATGAGACTGTCTCTACTCACCACTACACTGCCAAGAATAGACAGGCTATGCAATTCACCACATGTAGGAACAACAGGCAAGAGAAAATCTCAAAATCTGTCCTCATAGAGTACTTAACAGCAGTAGTCCCAAGGGGGGTTCTTCGAATGCTGGTCCCTGGATCAAAATCAGCTGAAAACCCCTGTCTTACATCATAGAGTTTCTACATTTTACAATATGGGAACTTTAAAATACATGAACATGACAATGCATTGTACAGATTAGAGAACAATAGAGAGATGGAATGAAAATAGATGCAAGATCAATTTGAGATGAGGAGCAAGAGCAGACCAACACTGTGGACGAAAATACTAATTACCTTGCAATGACTAGAGGTTTATGTCTGTTAATATTTCTAAAATAACTTTTCCTTGAAGTAGTTCAAAAGTACAGGATCATTAATTCCTCCTATGACCTATGCAGCTTACATTGTACAAAATAATCATTATACAACCATCATACATAAAATAATCATCATATGTCAACTGAAACCATCATTTATGTCTGTTGTTTAGATCCCTGTTTAACTGTACCAGACGCTGACTGAATCTGAAATGCGGACAGTCCTCAGTCATCTTACAACTTAAAGTTGTAATACTGCTGTTGGCCACCGGGGCTCTATTCACTGGGCTCCAAAAAGTCCTGACCTATAGAGTTACACTGGACTTCTCTCTGAAAATACTAAGTGAATAATTTCTTGTTATGAACAATCACGGTTTCACACAATTTTTTTTGGACTCGAATAAGTGAGCTGATGGTCTATCTTTAACATTTTGCTCTGTTATTAAGATATTAGGCAAATAATCCCATAAATCACTGCTGTGCTGGGATTTGATTGACATGTTACTATAGTAACTTCAGTCGATGGGAGAATCGGTCCGAATGGGACCTTTTCTATCGTCTAGTTATACCACAGAGCATAGTTTTACCAGAGATACGCTCAACTGTAGTTGTGGGTAAGTGTTTATACTAGCAACACCATAATGTGACATTGCTTGGCAATGCTTGGTGAAGTTTTACCACATTAGTAAACTAGCAATTGGCCTCAGCTGTCACAAAAGACCCCTGACATACTAAAGGCGATAGAGCCAGTCGCCCCAACATATATCAGCACGCACATGCGCGCTTCACCAGTCAAACCAAATTTCCAGCAGGGTCATTTTCACTTGGTCATTTTATAAGTAGCTCACATGATGAAAAAGTGTGAGCACCCCTGGGCTTATGTTTCTGTCATCAACATAGAAAATAGTGCAGTGCCATTGGAAATTGTGGGGGCACTTAAGCACAATACAGCTCATGTGGCAGAAGAATAGAAGAAGAAAAAGAACAGAATGTAACATACACACCAAAAAATGAACAGAAATGGCTCAACTTTTTGAGGAGAGGCTGTGCCATAGTGTATTTTAATGTGTATTGTAATTGTAATGAGGCCACAGTGGAGAGGCCTGATCACCTATATTAAAATGCAGTTTTCAGGAGCGAGGTAATGATGCAGCCTTATGGAAGATGGTAACATCTTGCAATAAGGCACCCTATGAGGGGCTTCTGTCAAGATTTTACTTGACTAAATGCAAATTATTTATTCTCATTGTTCATTGGATGCAGTATCTTTGACCATGGCAGCAGACATTTGACTGAATCATAGCATCCTAGTTTGAATTATGTATTTTTTTTAAACTGCTTTTAATTATTTTTATTTAATTTGGTTTGATTTTTTTGTTTATTTGTTTTATTATTTTGATCATTTTTGTTAGGTTTGTTAATTTTTAAAATCATTTTTGTTCATTCTGTGCATAATTTTGTACAGCATGTTGTTCATTTTTGGATAATATGTGTTCATTTTCTAGATTCTTTTGAATATTTTCTTCATTATTTTGTTATTAATTTTTCCTTTTATTCATTGTCTGGATTATTTTGTGATTATTAGCCATTATATTTTGTGGCTTATTAGGATATGTATTTATAGTGTATTGGTCCTTGTCTAGAGTCAACATTTAGGGAAAAAAACTGGGTAAATAAGTATCACATTGTTAAAGTCGTAGGTACAGTATGTTACAGAGAACCCATCCTGAAGTAGAAAGACTTAATTTGGAGATATTTATATTAAAAATAACTACAGATGTAGCGGGTTTTATTTGGCCGTACTGCCGTGGCATTGTAGATGGGGGGTTGGGGGCGATGGAGGGTTGGAGGATTGGTTTTCCAGCAGTAGCTGCGGTGCACAGCAGCAACCACCAGGTGGCTCATGTGAGCAGAGCAGGATTGAGCATTTTCTACCAGCAGCAAACTGGGATCAAATCCGAGATCCAGACGTTTCTGTGTCTGTTGACTGAGACAGAATTCGGAGGGAACTGGATGGAGCCACAAGACACGATTAGAAGTGGTTCAGTCTAAAGGAAACAGACAGAGAACTTGATAGAGGATGGTGAGTGTTTTTTGACTTAACGCTAAAGCATCTTTAATGTTACTTATCCTGACGGTGACAAACTCATTATGAACAAACAGTGATATTTGTAAAGTAACACCATTGTCATGTGTTTGCAGACAATGGACCAGGTTAGTTAGTTTTAGCCTCCAATGCTAACTCTGTGCTCTGCTTGTATTTTGTGCTCGCTGTCTCCCAAGTATCACTACTGAAAACAACTAGTAAAGTCAACATGTCAACAACATCTGATGAACAAGACAGTGTTAGTACTATTAAAAAACCTTTGCTATGTGTTGCAGGTTTTGTACTGTGTGTGTGTTAAAGTTCTGTGTGTGTGTTCTCCAGCTCCGCTGTGTCTGCTTCGACACTGGGACTGGATTCGACACAGCGACATGTTTTCACCGGTAAGAAACAATAAACACTGACTTTAAACTGTAAGTATATTTCCCCAATACTTCGAAAAACCTGCTTTGTCTAACCACCTCTCATATCTGCTTTTCTACCTTTGTAGACAAGAGGAAACAGCCTGACATCAGACTTTACATCTATTTTTACACACATGAAGACTGAGGATGAACAGAACCGGGTTCAGTGTGACCACCGCCCAATCCTAGGAATTCACACCTATAACAAACTATACATATACAGTGGTGCCTCGGATAACGACGATAATCCGTTCTGGCGTCACGGCCGTTATCCGATTCGGTCGTTGTCCGATGTAACTTTTACCATAGGAATACATGTAAAACCAATTAATCCGTTCTGGACCAACGACTAACTCCCATATAAAGTATGTA
>JAQQAE010005836.1:3507-17234 GCA_029823295.1 Pseudamia nigra
TGACCTTACGCTTTTCCTCTAAACAACCTCCTAATAATCAAGATTGGCCTTTAAAAAGACTTGACAGGTGAAATATAGTGCAGTGCAGGAGATTATATAGAGTAGGTTGAGCCTGTATAATATTGAAGCTGAAAGTGCATGGATTCATGCGGTGATTTATTTTCCCTGCTCATTAAAAGAAAACTCTATATTCATTACATCAAAATGCAATTAATGTTTTGATTAATACAGGAAAAAAAAGCTAATCTTTTTGTTTACTGTTAAGAATTAAATGAGCTATGACTGCGTTTACTGTACAGGCTCTCGGACGGAAAACAAACAGCAGCGTGCGTTATCATGGTCCAGCTCATTTTGTCAACAAATTATTGGATTAATGTTGCAAGAGTTTGAGATCTACACCCAAACGCAGTGTGTGAATATTTTCTGGCAATTGTGGCAAGCTGCTTGAAATACATTTTGAATTTGTTTTGGGCACAGCACAAAGAGGAAGTGTCAGCCTACAGTATGTTGATAGTAAGGACAGGAATAAAAACGAAGCAGGTCCAACGCCTTCGGGTGAGAGGGGGATCTTTCTGTGTTGTGTGGATAAAAATTACCGCTCCAGCCAGCATCTGACAAAATTACTGTTCTGCAACAGGCATATTGAAGAAATGGCAATGCATGCAGTCTGTATTTTCATCCAATGCAAGCAACTATGAAATTTCAAAAGGGATCTCACAGCTGCACGATTCTTGCCTAACTGGTTCATTATATCTGTTTTCTCAGTTGTCTTGCAAAGTAAATGACATAAGGTATCGTACAGCCCCAGGTGTCAACCTCTAACTAGGCTAGGAGGCACATCCACTTCATTCATTGGTCTTCTTGGTAATGAGGTGGAAGAGAGTGTCAGCCTATGGCCAGCTGGGAGGCACAGTCCAATGGTGAGTCAGATAAAATATAATAGGCAAAGCTAAGACATGAAGGGAGGCTGCTACAGTCAGACTGATGTCACAAGTGCCAGAGAACAGGCTAATAATAGGACATGTTTATGAAAATATCAAAATATAACATGCCACAGGGTGTCCTGGTTACTCAGAAAGCAGGGGACATGCAATGCACTGTGATTTTCGGTCTGGCTCACTCTCTCTCTTTCTTTGTACATCTAAGTTATGTGTCAGCCATCACTCCATGCGTGTGCGGATCACATGCCGCTCATACCACAGGAGTGGGTTCATAACAGCTGTTTAATCGAGTGCTGTGTGTGAAATGGTGCACTGAGTTAAAGAAGCTTTTTATTGTAGTTTTCCTTTTATAAGTTTGAAAATGGCCAGCAATTTTCATTATGTTGCTTTCCTACTTTAAACTACGACCACTAGAGGGAGTAGTGAGTAGTGGCTTTGACACAGCCTGGGGTAGACAAATTTAAGGCCACCCAACTAGCAGCAAATTGCGAGTTAATGATAAAAAAAGAGAAAAAGTAATGAAAAAAAGAAGCATTGCTATTGCGTTTGCAGCTGGACACTGGATCTTTAAAGCAAAATCAGTGTTTCTTCTACACTAGTGAGTTTGCTCGTGTATCATATTACGGTACATTGCAAAGTTGGATTGTGGTTGCAGAGCTTGTCATTTATTGATAGATGGTTCGTACTAAACAGACAGATTTGACCTGGTTTGGACACCAAAAAAAGAGCAGCTGTCGACAACACAAAATGTGTAGAAAAAAACCAGGAGTGCTTTGCAGTTTTGCTGGGTTTTTTTTGCTTAAAACAGAGCCAAGTCAACAGAGGTAAAATGTAAACTGCTGTTTCTGAACTGTGGTTCAAAGTGGGTCGCAAACGCATTCTGAGAGGGTCGGTAAAAAATCTATACATGTTTTATTGCTTTTATCTATGTGGCACATTGCATTCACTGAAGAAAACTATGCTTAGCCTCCGTATTTCATAATTATGAGATTTTTTTTCATAATTACCAGATCTTTTCTCATAATTAGATGTCATAATTATGAGATACATTCTTTTGTAATTTCGACATAGGTAAGGCTGTCAGTAATCCCTCCTATGTTACACATAGTAGGGAATATGGCACTGTCAGATTAAATCTGCTTTTATATCTTTCTCAGACTGAGACACTGGGAAATATTAATGTTTGTTAGTGATGATGACATTGATATTAGCATATAACACTATGAGGATGTCTCTAATCATTGGGATTGTTTAGGACGAGGGCCCACACTGATCTATTAGACCAGCTAGACCAGAATGCTTCATGGATATAAATATAGCATTAAAACTGCATCCAACCATTTTATCATGCCTATCAGAATGGCATACTGTTATGAAAATATGTAGATAAGAGTTATCAAAGAAATACTTGTATAGAGTAGAATCTGTAGAATATATAAATTTTCTAATGGTAGAGACAATAATATTCTGTTATTGTCCCAGAGTCACAGCTCATAAAGCACCGTTTGACACTTGTGTTTTGACTGTTGCAGATGAATTGTGATTCTTTCACAACATATTCCTCGTCGTGTTTTCCCAGATGGGGATGTGAATGCGCCTTTGCTTTGCTTACACTTCATAAATAAAGATATTATTACCAGACATGCAGGTGTCGTAGAGACATAACATACGTCCGCCAATGAGAAGTTAATGCCTGTGCATAAATACTGCATCATGAACGTATGTTAATTGTGATTGGTTGTTTCGTTTGTGTGATTTTGTAATAAAGAAGCCTGAGACGAGGAAGTGTTGCATGCCAGACGCCCTCCCTCTTGCAAGATAATTGAGAATCTGAGTCTGTGTGTTCTCTCTTTGTTAATTTATAGAAGTGAAGCTGATTTTCTTCACACTTTCCTGGATTAATGCACATGAAATGTATCACAAACATACAACAGAAATGTGCGTAATTCCATGCTTTCTAAATGCTGCAAAAATGGTGGTTAGTTACAGAACAAGGGGCAATGAAAGCACAACAGACTATAATATATTTTCTTATGGGTGAATTACAATATTTCATAATTACGAGATCAGTAAGTCCTACTGTAGTTACAACATAGTTGAATGCAGTGTGATTCTGTATTTATCTGATGTTGCTTTGCTATTTTTGGTGCCACATAACACATTAGCATCACCTAACTTGAAGTTGCCAAGTAATGCTGTTCATTTTTGTTCATTTCTTGATTATTTTGTATGTGGTGTTAAAAATTATACATTATATAGATTATATATATTAAAATCCTGTGTCTGGTTTGGATTTAATAAAAGTCTGCCATCTTGATGACTGGTGGCATATATAGGCCCCAATGTGGCACCAGGAGGAAGCCACTGACGTACCACGGACTTGCACACTGCACGAAAATTATAAGACCATGTTATTCTGACAAACTGAGACTGTGGCTGAAAGAGAGAACCTGATGCTGCTATAACACAAGTATCAGCAATACAAACAATTACTTTGAGATGTTATTCAGTGAGTGAGTCTCTGGATGGACAGTGTTAATTCATTGGCGTTTGATGGCTATGAGTGTGTTCTTCTCCATGACTGCACTCTGCTGTCAATAGTTGTATTGACTTCTGAATATCAATAACCCCTGGAAGGATGTATGGTGCATGAAACATAGCACTCGCTTGGAAAAAATACTTTATACCTTTTATACTTCCTTCTTATATCATCATGTTCAGAGATTTCATATGGATCATTTTGTGAGGGGAATCGGCAGCAAAGAAATTAATTAAATGTAGCATACACACTGTCTTAAAGGGAAGCAAAGACAAATGGAAAGGCTTCTAGTGGAGCACCGTGCAGTGCAGCATGCAGGCTTCACATGTGTTTGTTTCTGCAATTACAGACCAATTAATCAACACAGACATGTACGCCATTATGAGCCAGCAAACAGTAAATCCATTGAATAGAATCAGAAATGGATGGAAAAGGAAATTGCATCTGATCAAGCATCAGCTGAACTCTGTATTAATGCTTCTAATGTCGCATTCTGAACATCTTAAGACACATGAGCTAGAACAGAACAGATCTTTGCATATTTAAGCTAAATTTAGACACACACATTTATTATTTTTGTAGCAGTAATCAACTTTGGGGACTCTGGGCTAAAATATGTGGCTTTAGAATTCACATCTCTGATTATTTTGTCTTCCACTCCCACATAACGTTGCAGTGCACACTTTAAAGGGCAGACTTTATGCTGCTCTTATGTATCAGAGCTACTGTAGCTCTAGAAATATCTATCAGAACAGACCAGGGATGATCAGATTTAGAACATCACTGGCATAACACGTAACACATTCCAGCTCCAGTGTGGGCTCAAATGAAAACGCAATGAAGGCCCACAAGGCGATTTTATTTTGTAATAATATGTGATAATATGACATTAGTGCTTTTATCACCATTTAAATGCAAAGCTGTTTGATGGTTGAGTTATGGTTTTCACCGCTGTGCACTTTGATACAGTGATTAAAAAAAAATTGACAGGCACATTTGGGAAAAGTTGAACTTGAAGTTAAAAATTGAAAATCACACAGTAAATCTTATTCTAAGGAAAATGGTTTCCTTTTCAATGAGCTGCAGCCTGAAAGCAGAACATTATTTGAATTGGTATGGATTGGCCCCTCAGAGCTTTTCTATAACACCTATTGTTTTTGTAACAGTTTACAAAACTGCAGTGTTCCCAGAAATCTAGCTTTGCACTACACACATATCATCACATTTCTGGTCCTGTGCTTGATGTTGATTTTCCATGAATCTTGATAAGTTTGCTTGAGTGTTTGTACAGTCATTTAACATTTTTTATGGCTGCCTGTATCCCAAGTATCTGTTTTACAGAATATTTAGTTAGATACCACATTAAAAGCCTTATCCATCTTAACACTTATTTACTGTATATCAATACTTGTTACATGCGTCTACATCACAGACAGACGGTATATAAAAGCCCTCTGTGACGTCACAGAGCTGTGGTGAAGCCCAATCAAGAAGCCGCCACGTTGGCACCACAGCTTAACTGGTCTGATTCAAAAATGAACATGCGTACAGTAAGTGGAGATGAGGTGGATTCACTGAAACAGTAAAGACCTCTGGTTAAACAACCCAGTTATATTAAAATTCCTAACATACTGTACATTCCCCTCAATGTAGAGCGGATGGAAATAAAAAGGTGGAAATAAACTATAAACAAATCTGTTGTTAGTACCAGGCTGTAAACATGATTGTTTCTGCTTCAAAGTTGGACATTTTTACATGAGCCTCTATGGGGATTGACTCGCTTTTGGATTCAGCCTCGAGTGGACACTGAGGCTACAACAGTGTTGAAACTTCTGCATTGAACATTTGATTTGGTCCATAAAGACAAAATAAAGACTGATTATTAGATTTTTTTTTGGTGTTGGTTTTCTTTTTGTTTGTCTTTGTGTCTCTGCCTCTCTCAAATGTTAGTGGATATGACGTGTCATAACCATGAACACTGCATTAGGTAACACTCTGCATGTTTGAAGGGTAGATAAATCCTAACTGATCATGATTTAAAGAAAGATCATTGTAAGAACAGGATAATGCACTTCTCATTTTGGCTTAACAACTGTGAGGGTGTAAGTCATGTTGACTGGCAGGTCGCCTGTTTAATCATTTATATTGGTCTACCACTAACGATCAGCTAATTTGCAAACATTGTCGGCTGGACCTTTGGGACAAAACAGAAATGCCCAGGAATATTAATGATTAAATACTGTGGTATTCTAGAATTTTAATATTAAGTGTTAAAATTCAGAATTCGTGGCTGACACAGGGACTGCATACCCCCTAGTGCGTGTTTGCTTGATTGTAATTGGTTCATGTATTGATGTCGGAGATGTATAAAAAAATGCAATGACTCGTATTTCCTGTTGTCCATTTTGTTGTGTTCAACTGGTGGTCCGCAGCCCCTGGGTGGTCCTTGAAGGCATTGCAAGTGGTCCCTGGCTTTGTAGTTTCAAAAGGTACTTTTTCACAACAGGAATTTTGGGGTGAAGTGAGGAGGTGGGAACGTCCACTCACTCGAGATAAGAAGACGCCTCAAAGAAGCCCTTCTACTTTCTACTCATCTTCTGCAGGGCTTTAAAAGTGCCGCTTGTTTCCTGTTGACGTCGCATCCTGCTCCTGAGTAACCCTTTAGGCTCCGCCCGGGAGTTTCCAGGGCTGTCTGGAGTCCCTATCCCAAAGCAGGGACTCGATTTCATGCAGTAAAAGTTCCTGTAATTTGACCCCCGAGGCCAATTCCTGCAGTGGAGACACGCACCAATGGCTCCAGCCCCGTAAAGTTACCGTGAAGTTCCTGCTGTGGAAATGCACCTAAAGTCTAGCCAACACTATCATGGATTAGTTCATAGTCAGGGAAAAATGGCAGTAACAGACGTGGAAGTCAAACAAGATTCTGCTACATGCTGTCTGGACAAAGCTTTGACTTCGGAGTAAAAAGGGAAACATAAGACGGAAAGACCAAGAAGAAAATGCAATGAGGATTACATTAAAACCTCTCAAGCCCTAGAATCTTTTTCAGGCCTCTGTTTTAGGATTTTGATATTTGTCAGTGTAGTTGGGTTTGGTGTGTGTAGATATGCCCTACATGGGCTTGTAGTGTAGTATCTCCTGTTCAATTTAATTTGCAGCACACTTATATTTGTACCTGATTGGTGCTGTTTTTATGGTTTTTTTTTTAATTGTAGAGCTTTTTGTTGCAGCCTGCTACTTGGGGACTTGGGTTTAAAGGGTCACATATGGATTTACATTCACAACTGACAAAGGAGGTGACACGATATCACTGTGTTCCATATGCAATGAGTGAAAATGTGCTGAAAAGCATCATATCAAGTAGTACAATGCAAAAAAAACCCTAAAAAATCTCAATGCCTGTCCTCATACTGAACAGCAGTGGTCCCAGGATACTACTTAGTCAGAATGGTGGTCCCTGGATCAAAATCCGTTGAAAACCCAGTGCTAAATAAGTTCATATTTTCAGGTCTTATAATCTCAAGATGAACCTTGACAGTAGGGGAACTTTAATTTGTTCCGAAAAATAATGAATTGAAATAGTACATGTACAATTCATATTATAAAATGAATGCATCTCATGTGACGCCGAGCACTACCATTACCAACTAATAACAGATTTGTGTGGGTGTTTATTTTCTGAAGCCAGCACTGATATTATCTGACGTTTGGCTTTTTTTTTTTTCTTTGCATTTCGAGGTATGGAATAATTAAATGCTCTCCTCTTTTTGTTAAAGACGGGAGGTATTCTGACAGCCCCTGTTTGACAGGCTGTGCCCTACCCCGGAACGTGAGGCGCCTTCTAAACAAAACCCTCAGCTGTAAGCATTAAAAGCAGGGGAGACACTGTCTAGCCCCGACGCCTCTTTTCACACAAGTTGAACAGTGCCGGTTGCATCTTGAAAGGCAGACACTGGCAGAAATCTCATCGCTTGCTTTAGATTCATCTGTCTGGCCAGCTCCGATGGCTTCAGTCCATCTGGGAATTCAGTCAGGTACACACCTGACATTCTGTAAGAATGGACACAAACCAACACTCCCTCTGAGATCAAATTTGTTTTTTCTACTGTTAATGTCCAAAAACACTGTGAACCCAATAAATCAATGTTTTTTTTTCCCACGTGAAGAAATTGATGGAGGGCATTTGTAGGACAGGCAGAAATAAAGCACTGGATACAACACCCAACCAAAGATTTTCTGCCGTCAAGGACAAAAAATAGTGTCCCGTGATTTGTTTTTTCATTTTTTCCCGTGAACAACTGTAGCTCAAAGGCAACACAGACATTTGTTTGGTATGTTTTGTGATTGCATAAACTAACCCGCACAGCAGCCCTCTCAGCCCCCTGCTTCACGCCGTGGTTTAAGAGTTGCAGTGTGACAAAAAAAGAGAAGAATTTATTCCTGCATAGTGGGACAGAAATAACTGAACAAGTTAGTCATGGGCCCAAAAAGTCTGGCCTTTTCAGCTCCTTCGGACAAATTAGAGAAGATAGTATGAAAAAGTATATGAGGGATTAGGGTAATTTTGAAATCTAGTCAATAAATAAACACAAAGGTGAATGTCAGGAGGGAGGACCTTGTACATTGACTGTCGATATGTGAATTTGGGGACTCTAAAAGACTTACATAATGACGTTTGGTTCATTTGTGGGTGATTTTTCTAACTTGAATAATTCTGTAAATTTATTTGGATTTTTTTTTAAAGATATTTTGTTAATTTTGTGGATTATTCTGATGTTGTTGCTTATTTCATTCATTTTTTCATTTCTTTCAGTTTACTGTTTTGTTCATGTTTTGTTCCTTTTGTGGGATATTGTGTCCGTTCATAAAACTAATACAACAGGCAACACAATAAACCAAACTGAACCAAAGTTTGGGTTGGTTCATATTTGTTCTTTTATTTACTTATTTTGAGCATAATTTTGGCTCAGTTTGGTTTAATGTGTTGCTTATTTTGTTAATTTTATGACAAAGATCTTGTTTATTATTTGTTCATTTTATGCTCATTTGCACATCTTTTCCCCTTTTGCTTCATTTTGTGCTTATTTTATTAATTATTCTATTTAATTGATTCATTTTGTTCATGATTTGTTCATTTTGTGGATGATTTTGCTCATTTTATGCTCAATTGCCGATTGCTTTGTTTCTTTTTGTTCCCTTTTTTGCTTGTGCTATTCATTTTTCATTTAACTTATCATTTTATTCATATTTTGTTCATTTGTGTATAACATGTATGTTGTTTTTTTAATTCTTTTTGATTAATTTTGTTCCTTATTTTATTTATTCTTTTATTTGTTTGTATTATTGTGTTCATTATGTGGGTTTTCTTTTAAAGTTTATTTAGATTTTGGTACAGCTTGGTGCATTGTGTTACTTATTTGGTTATTTGTTTACAATGTCTTGATTATTTTGTTCATTTTGGTTCATTTTGTTGCTTATTTTATTCATTTGAACATTTAATAGTGTCTGGTTAATGTTTTTTCATTTTGTGGATAATGTTGTACGTTCATTTTTGTTCTTGTTTTTAGCATTATTTTGCTTCACTTTGGCTCATTGTATGGCTTATTTGGCTTGTCTTTTGTTTTTATTTTGTTCATTTTATGTTCATTTGCAGATTATTTTGTTCCTATTTTGTTCAGTAGGACGCTTTTCCATTCTTTTCTTTGTCATTTTGTGGAGTATTTTGTTCCTTTTAACTGCTTATTTTGGCTCATTTTCTGAAGTATTGTATTCACTACCTTCATCCATTCATAAACTTACACCGAATAGATTAATACATTATCAATCATCTCATCCATAACTGGGATCGACTGGCCTGAGCTACAGTATGTTTAGTGTTTAAATGCTGAGAAAAGGACAGATTATGTAATACTTTTCTTCTTTCTGCTCCTTTTCGTTCATGGAATATACAGAAACTTTGTATATATTTTGTTGATTCGCTAACTTATTTGTCTGGTTGCTTGACTTTCTGTCATGTTTTCTCATGAATGGAACAAATAAATGAATGTAATATAATGTAAGCAATTAGCTGCATAATTATATACTGTACATAGTATCTACACTGTTGAACATGTTTCTGAGTCCATCACTGTAGCGTCAAAATGTGTGTGTGTGTGTGTGTGTGTGTGTGTGTGTGTGGTTATTTTGTCCAATTGATGTGGCTGTATGTGTATGTGTATGCACATTATGTACGACATTTCAAACCAAACCCCAAAGGGATGTAAACCCTACAGCTGACTTCCACATACTCTATCTCTTGACATGAAATGTGTGTTATGTGTTCAGGGGAGACACCACTCTGATAACAATCCACCCAGTAACATCCACACTCTTACTTGCCTGCTTTGTCAAAATAACTACTGGCTCAATATCTGAATTGTCAAATGCATTTGAGACTGGTTCAGTGAGCTTGGAAAGACCCTCAGGAAAATTTCTGATGTAATTTAATCATGGTATTACCTCAGCAAGTACAAGCAACAGTGAAGCAACAGTGGGGGAAAGCCTGCCCATGGAAAAGCCTGTATTCAGCTGGTTTCATATTACACTTGTTCATATTTAATGTAAATAGATGAACATATTTCGTGATATTTAATATGTACTCGAGCTGACTTCAACAAAACATCAAGACTGCTCCAGATCTCCAGGGCGGATGTTCTGACCAGCCCAGCGTCTGCAACTTTTACAATCTATACAAATAATAATTAAACCCTTTATGCACGACATGACAAAAAAGAAAACTAATTTGTTTTCTTTTTTGTCCATTTTGCAGTTTTTTTTTTATTTTTGTTCATTCCTTGATTATGTTGCTAGTTTTTGTTCAATTTCTTCATTTTTTTTTATTTTTGCACATTATTGTACATTTTGCAGATTACTTAAATACGTTTTAGTTCATTTATCAAATTATTTTATTCTTTTTTGTGAATTCTGCTTCATTAGAATGTCTTACTATGTTACTCATTATTTTTATTCACATATGCTCATTTTCTTGTTTATATTAATTTACTGGCCTATTATGTTTCTGTGATTATTTTAATAAATAGTTTCTTAATTTTTATACATTTTCTTGTAGTTGAATTAGCATTTTATTCATCATTTTGTGATTTTAAAAAATTATTTATTTCATTTTTCCACCACTTTTGATCATTTAATTCATTATATCATTAAAATTTGTTTATTTTCTAGATTATTTTGATCATTTTTGTTCAATGTCCAGATCACTTAGTTAAGTTTTTTTTTGTTTATTTAATAATTTTATTCTGTTTTTGAATTTTGGTTTATTTCCCACATTAGTTTGGTAAATTTTTGTTGCTTTTCATGGGTTATTTTGCTCATTATTTTTTATTCATGTATGCTCATGTTCTTGTTTATATTCATTTACTTGCCCATTTTATTCATTGGATTATATTGTCAAATATTTTGTTTCTTAATTATTGAAAATACATTTTCTTGTTGCTGATTTATTATTTTAGTCTATTGTTAGCGTTTTTGTGAATTATTAATATTTTTTCCATTTTGATCATTTAATTTATATTTTATATTGTTTGTGTTCATTTTCTTGATGGTTTTGTATTTGCATTGATTTTGTCTTAATTGTTGTTCATTATGTAGTTCATTTTCTTCCTTCTCTTTGTTAATTTTGTGCTTATTTTGTACATTTTGATTTATGATGTTACTTCCATCATTGGACTCAGCCACGGGAGCCACTGGAGAGGGGCTTAAGAGCCACATGTGGCCCTGGAGCCACAGGTTGCAGACCGCCGCTTTAGCCTATTACTGCAAATACATCATGGCAAAATGAAGCACTTAATTTAAACATTGTACATTTGCAGCATGACTCTTTGACCTTTGCCTACATGTCAGTGCAGATTTCTGTTCCCACACAGAGTGTCTGAATTGTCTTTGTGTGTTACTGTAAAGCTGCACTAGGTGATGAATCATATAATGCAAATGACTGTATGTTGCACTGCAATAAACGGTTTTGCCTTTTTGTGCAGTCAATGTTTAAAAAACAACGATACAATCCAAACATCAGAATTTGCTGCTGTGAGGGATATTAAAACCATCTTATTTTTTAAATTTGGATAAGCTTTTCATTCATTTTAGGTAACGTAAGTAATAAATGTTTGTATTTTTTGCTCCATTTAAACACTTAATTTTCAAAACTGCTTCCATCAGTTCATTAATTGTTCTAGCATCAGTTGTCCATTAGGTCATGTTAATACGTGAACATTTTAAATATATCTTGACTGTTTTATTGACTTATTTCTGTCTTGGGATTCTCGAGTCTTTCCTCTAAAGGGCCACTGCTTTGAACGACCAATAATCTGTAAGTCATTAGCATCTGTGCTCCACGCTTTGCCGCTGTGCCAGCAACATATGTCACAGCTAATATACGGTCGCTCTACACTTCCAACCAGCAATCTGTAAGATGCGCAAACTGTTCGAAGTGCACAACATACTGGAGGGCTGAGACTTTGGTGGTGATGCAAAAACACCGTATGGACTAAAGAGATGACGTGGCTACGTGGCTTCATAAGGTCACACAGACATGGACACTTGGAGAGAAGCTGCAGTGATAAGCGTCAACATAAGAATGAGCAATCTCTGCATCCTGCCTCTGACCCTGACCTCAGAGACATTTTGTAATACCTCCGTCCACTCAGGATGCAGATAACACAATCAGCATCTACAGCGACTCGGTTTCATTTGTCACTGTCCCTTGGTTCAAAGATATGAGGCAATTCTGACCTTAAAGATGATGTGTACACTTTAGTGTTTCAGAACTAAGGTGAACTCTGTTACACAAAAGACAATGCTGTTGCTAAGCAAGAATTTGTGATGTAAATATATGCAGGACTTATCACTTATCTGGAGTCTCAGAAAAGATATCAACGATGCATCTCTTGGCACCAACAGAGAAGAATGTTTACAAAATCCTTTGATTTTTTTTCCCACATTTCAGCGTGTGTGCATTCATTCTGCCAAATGGCAAAATATTCTCTCGCTCTCACTGCTAATCCTCCTCTTTTGCCCCCTTCTTCTAAATTGTCACCTCACATCAGAGAAGAAAGCTGCAATTATTGCACTTCAGTGACTGTTGGGACAACATCACAACAGTTGAGCTTTGGACACCGCTGAGTTGACGGTTAGGCAAGATGGTCTAAGGATTGGAGCTCTTAAACTGGAGGCTCTCAAAGCTTCAAAGCACCTGCTAAATGATACTGTGTGTGAGTCCTGGAGGGTATACACCTTTCATATAAATGTGCCATCGACCAGTAAACCCACAGAGCGGTTCCAGGTGTTGGTGCCTAAAGAAACATGAAATGCCTCTGTATACTGCTCAGCAGCCCTGCTGCAGCAGTAACTGGAATGCCATTTATTTTTCTGGCTTGTGCTCATACACACATTAAAGCTGCAGCACTTGATGGTTTGGGAAAAGCGTCATTGGGCAGAAATTCCAGCATTACAGTACCGCTCATCATACGGTAAGTCAAGTGGCCTGACAGGAAATACGGATACGATCCCTTCAGTGGACGCTGTTCTAAAGTGTAAAAAAATACACGCTAATTATGTTATGCATGAAAAGCCATGCCCTCTTGAAAACAACTGCTAGGCTGCAATGGAACAAGTGGCACAAAAAAGCCTCAAAATTGAAAAAAAAAAAAGACACGAGAATTAAGTATGCTGAAACACAATAGATTACAACAGATCCACCAGATTTATAGTTAAAAGATCAGTAGCATGTAAGCTAGCAAGCATGATTTGGATTGCAGCCTATGGGAGCAGCTGTTGTTGTTTTTTTTTCTGTAAAAAGGGGGCGTGGCCTTTAATGCTTGCCTCATGAATGTCATGAGTCTGTAGGTGGCAGTTAAATATGTTAAATATGTGATTGACACTTATACAATTATGCCACTGCTCGACTCAGTGGCATAACATGCAAGCAGTTTTTAATGATCATTTGTATGTACTGTATATTTTGTCTATATTTAAATTAAATAAATTAAATCTTTTGCTTAAAACAGAAGGGTGATAGCTGCAGAAGGAAGGTCTGTATTTGCAGTGGCTCTTTTTTCACTTGACTTTGATTCCTACAGCGTTAAAGCTTTAACATTTACTGTTAGTTATTTAAGAACTAGATTGTGAAATTTGAAAATTATTCCTGAGTTTAAAACATTACATGGATAATTGGTTGTTATGAGAAATTATAA
>JAQQAE010005837.1:0-17233 GCA_029823295.1 Pseudamia nigra
AGTGACGGCAGGGGGAGGAAAAACTTCCTTTAACAGAATAGAAAAACCTCCAGCAGAACCAGCGGCTCAGGGTAGGCGGCCATCTGCCTCGATCGGTTGTGGTTAGTGGACAGAGGAGAGACAAAAGAAAAGAGCAGAGATAGAACAACAAACAACACAGATACTGGACGACGTCCACAGACACAGGACCTGTCCACTACCAGCAAACACACAGCAAGGACATCAGGAGACCTAGAGACCTAGAGCAGAGGGGGGAAGCATAAAACTACAGGGAAGATGCAAGTTAGTCACCATCCATCCATCATCCATCCATCCGTCCATCAGTACGTGCATTCCCAACAGGATGACTGATTTCGACAAAACAGACAAGAGAGAAACTTGAGAAGAAAACCTGTGTATTTAGTAAGATGTTTTAGACCAGGAGAACTAATAGCAGCAGCTGGGCGAAATGTAGCAATGCTCTTTAATCTTCAAGGGTGCATTTTAGAGAAGTGTAATCAGGTGCTTTTAGACAAGTTTCTGTAATTTCACTCCACTTTTTATTATCAGTGGTTTGTTTTATTGGTTTGTAACAAACTACTTTTCTCAAAGGCTCATAAGTTGATCAATGTGAGAGCTGTGCATTTGTTTTGTGGACACTCCGTTGTTATCATCTTGCTCTAGCAACCCCAAATTAACTTGTGCTGTCTGTTTCAGGTGAAGAGACAGAAGGACGCTGCATGAGAACACTACCTCGCTGAAGTTGACCTCATCAACCGCTGATGACTGACACGAAGAATCGCCTCCTGCTGGAAGCTGTTTCTAGTACTAAGAGGAATATAAGTGTTTCTATGAATATATAATTAATTGTTGTACTATGTAACTAACAGTGACTCATTTCAGACCTGCCGCGCTGTCACTTCTCTGCCCTAGCAACTATTTAAATAGCCTTTCAGATGGGATGGAGAGATTTCTGCTAGGGTTTTGATGACGGTAAAGGAGAAAACAGATGTACTCTTATTTGACCCTGTTTTTGTACTTCCATGTAAAATAAAACATATAGGGGTAAAACACACAGATATGTATGGAGATCTCACCTAAATTAAAATGTTTAGTGTTGTGTGGCTGCATTGAAGAACAAGACACTGATAGGAAGACAAACAACAGTGTAAATCTACCGGACTCTCTAAGTATTATAAGGAAAATGTAATTCAATTCTGTATAGTTTTTATGTTCCAGATATTTTTCTGGCTTCTGCTCATGTAGACGACATAGGCGAGGTGGGTTTGAGACCTTGAAGATGCTGAACGTAGTCTTAAGGCTGCTTAAGGCTAGCTCGGAAAATATCTACTCATTAACATACACTCAGAATTAATTATATTTCTGGTTTTTCCAAGTAGAGAAATGAACAGGGGCCAGATATGTTCTTACAGCAACGAGGGTCCCATATCTGCATTGTTATGACACTAAACTAAGAGATAAATAGATATATATGACTTTTGTAGATCCACATGTAAATGAATGTACATATGTAAATACGAGAGGGTACAGGAGAACAAGATCTTACCTGGCTTTTTAAACTTGAGCATATATGAAATGAGGTATTTGAACAAATGGCAACGACATCGACGCAAAACACCAACATTTAGCGGATTAGCAGTAAACACATAATTTGAGCTTTTTTGCATTTTTGTTTTTGCTATACAGCAGAAAAACAAGTACATTGGTCAACTACGCTGCCTTACAGAGGGAAAGT
The DNA here is from genome assembly GCA_029823295.1 of Pseudamia nigra. Classification (NCBI taxonomy): domain Eukaryota; kingdom Metazoa; phylum Chordata; class Actinopteri; order Kurtiformes; family Apogonidae; genus Pseudamia; species Pseudamia nigra. The sequence continues at coordinate 1,736 of JAQQAE010005837.1, forward strand.
TTTTTTTCTTTTTTACATTATGATTCATTTATTAATTCCTTGTTACATTTTTATTTTACTTGACCATATTACGGTACACTCGATTACATCTTCATTATTGTCCATTTTCCTTGTTATTTACTGTATGTTCATTCTCTCAATTATTTGCTTCATTTTGCTTTTATCTTTCTTCTAATTTTGCTTATGTTGCTCCATTTTTTCTCTATTTTTGGTATATTTTATTTTTTTATGTATGTTTCTTGATTATTTTGCTCATTATGCTTCTTGTTTTTAACTTTTTCTCATTCTGCTTGTTATGCTTTCCATGTTTCTTGAGTTTTGCCATTATTTTGAGCATTTTTCTTTACATTTTGTTGAGTTCTCCTATTTCTTCTGTTCTTTTTTTAAATTTCTGATTAATTTGTTCATTTTGTTTCTAATTTTGTTCATTTTCTACATTTTTTTTTAACTTTTTCATTCATTTTCCTTTTCATTTTTTGTTCATTTTGCTGATGTTCATTTTTGTTAACTTTCATGATTTTCTTGCTTCATATTTTGTTCACATCTCTTTAATTTGTTCATTTTTCTGATTTTTTTTCTTTTTTCATTTTCCTTCTAGTTTTGTTAATTTCCTTGATTATGAGTTATTTCTTTACTTTTTCACTTCGTTCTCCTGATTGCTCTATTAATTTTACTTCTAATTTATGTTGTTTTAAATGTAATTATTTGTTCTTTTTTATTTTACATCTTGTTCTGTTAATTTTCTTCTCATTTGCTTCTTATCCTGTCATTGGTCAGTTTCATCATGTTAGGGCGTAATTTGTTCATTTTGGTTCCGGGTTTGTTCATTTTCTTAATTATGTGTTCAAATTTCTCTATTTTAGTGATTAATTTATTCAGTTTGGTTCTAGTTTTGTTCATTTGATTTATTTTTGTTGATTTTTTTCTCTTAATTTTATTCATTATTTACTTGATTTCTTGGTTCATTTTGTTAGTTTACTCCTTATTTGGTACACTTTTTATCTTTTCTTTCCCTTGTTTTCACAGCTGCTGCAAAGATGACACCTGATATTCTCTGTAATAAAACACAAAACAAATCACACAATGAAGATGAATCATAAGCTCCAGTCTGGACTCACTCCTGAACACTCACTTTGCCTCTGTAAAGCTGCATAACCACATATTTCCTATGTTCACACACATATCCAGGCTCCCGTGATCCAGCGTCAGTTACTGTACGAAACCGCTTCTACATTAAATGCTCATGCAGTAACTTTTTATAGTTTAATTAAATAAACCAAGCAGTGGTTGCAGAGGATTAGTGGTTAAGATGCCTCAAAGTTATGCAGCTCTCTTGGCTTTAGTTTACATCCTCAAGAGTTTTACAGTGTACTGTAATTATAGAGGGTAGATTTTTACCCACTCATTTCCATATTTTCTTATTATGTTACCATGAAGAACATGACATCGTGTCTGGAGGACTGTATTTATTGGCTTAGGCTATTCCATGTTTTAATTTCACCTGTTTTTATGTTCTGACTATGATTAGGGTTATTAAATCTAGATTAGGTTTTTAAGCTGAAGTGTTGCTGGTAGAAGCAGCGGGTAGGGAATATTCATCTCAACAACTTTTTAGATTGCATTTATAATGATATTTTTTCTGTATGATGTTTTTACTCTGGAAATAAAAAAGAAGCGTATTTTAATCAGCCTCGTGTTTGCTGTTCATGATGAAATTATTTTGAATATTGTATTTTACAGCATGTTGTAAGAATATAGGCAGAGTACTCAAGCACATTTACTCCTTTACATGTAATTGAGTCATTTTTTCATATGTAAAGAGCAGTTGTTTTGCAGCTTTGCTCATTCCATTTGTGATGGGAAAAAATGCACTTCTACTCAGTTAGATTTTGGTCCAAGTCGATGAGTAGGGTTAAAAAGGTTGAAATTTAAAAAATATATTTAAAAAAATATTTAATTCGTTAATCAATTAATTAATTAAAAATCTGTACAAAATAATCAAAAGAATCATCAAAATCAATGACCTTTGCAAAAAAGAACAAAATAAGCAAAAAGGAAGAAAATAACCAGGTAAAAGATCAAAAATGAACTATATAATCAAGACACTGAAAAGAAAGTCAACAAAATAAGCAACAAAAATTTTCAAACTAATCAAAAAGGTTAGCAAAAAGTAATACAATAAAAAACAAGAACATAAGATACAAAACTGGTAAAAATGAACAAAACAACAAACAATACAAACAATAAAAATCATCAAATAATGATCAAAATAATCATGGAAATCAACAAAAATGACCAAAATTTCCGTTTGAAGGCTGTATGCTAAGGTGCAATAGATGTTATGACATTACTCAATGCTTGAGTAGTTTTTTTTTTTAATCAGATAGCTTTTTACTCTTACTCAAGTACTTATGATCATGAGTACTTCTACCTGAGTCATTATACATTACAAAGTAACAATACGTTGACTTGAGTATTGTATCTGTTTACACACCTCTGAGTATAGGACCAAATCATAGGAGAAATGCAGCTTGCAGCACTTTATAAAATAGAAGGAATGACATCTAGGTGCTATAATGTACATGTGTATTTAGTGTTTGTGTAAGAAAATTAGAAAGTGCTGATTCAATATTAGGAAACATAGGCCAAGGCTTGACTTGTTTGTTTGGCACCATTGCCCTCTAGTGGCAGATACATAGACTCACAGGTCTACAGACAGACAGCAGTAGAAGGTTGGACTGATATGAATGACTTTATTATTGTGTTATTATTGTACTATGACCCCAACCAGACCCAGAGTGTCAGTGTCAATTCCACATGATATCAGGATCAAAGGCAGCAAAAGTATTGAAATGAAACTTAAAAAAGAACTCCCATTCACTCATTGTTGGAGTATGGTACAGTGCTAATTGTCTGAGGACAGAACAAAAGAAAATGTGACATTTGACACAACCTATTGTCCTCCTGGATGTTTAAAAATGTGCAAGATGTCAGACACCTGTGCAACCAAAAACCTTAAAGCATTCAGGGCCAAAGCTATGCTCAGATTTAATCTTATTGTTCATTATTTTTTCTTTATTTCAAACCTACTGAACATCTTTCTTTTATCTGTAGTCACTCAGTAATTACTCTGCAAGTGTTGCAATTCACTTTTCTCAGAAATAACGTGCAGTTTACAGAAAATTGTTCTTCAGTGTTCATGATGACATTTAATTTAATTCTTGCATGACTGACCTCATATTATAAACTCAATATTATGCTCCAAAATGAATACCTAGAATAATGAATACCTAGAATACAAAAGGCGAGCTCTATTCAGTGCAGAGTCTGCATACTGGCTGGTTTACCTGTGTTCAATCTTTGAAGCATAAGTAAATAATGAAGAGACACATATGAGACACCTATTAGCAGTGTAACTTCACCAGACAAAGTGGCAACTACAGTACTTGTTATAAAAGATAAATTTTAACTCTATTTGTCACATCATTGACGTTCTTCACAAATATCCATTCTGCAGGAATTACAATAAGCTTTGTACAATTTTATAATAAAGTTACTTCCTTCACATTTTGTGACACACACTAACACACTACTGAAGACTGGCCTTAAAAAGTGGTGCAACACAGTGAAGAACATGTGTCTGTCTGACACGTACAACAGGAAACCCCATCTGGTCCAAGCCATGATAAAAATACACAAATATCACAGGTCACATTATCAATATTTCATGTTATAATTTTTGCATGAATCATTGCAATCGCTAAAGATCAGCTTATTTTGCAGCCTGCGATGATCTTGTCTCTATTGATGATCGCTGAGTTTTATCTCTCCGGTCACTAAAAATATGACAAACTGAGTGTGCTTAACTATGTTTGCAAAGCTAAAAAAACACACACAAATAGATGTCTGATTTTTCTAAGTGATGTTGTGCTTGTAAAATGGACTATTTAAAGGAGACATATTGTCCCTGAATTTTTACAAGTGAATGTAACTTTTACTGTACTTGGTCCCAAATGTGTGTATTAAATTTCAGCTCTGTATACCACACAGGTCATCACAAACAAGCTGTTTCAGTGTCTGCTGGTTTAAATTTATGTTCAGTCCTAATTGAGTTTTCCGTTTCTGCTATATATGTTTGGACAGGCGACCTGCCAGTCAACACAGTTTACAGCCTCATAGGTGCACAACCTCATGCATTCACTCATGGAGTTTAAAACAGTTGTAGCCTTAGGTATTATGGCGATAGCAACTGTAGCTTATCTAACATAGAATGACTGAGGAGAGACAGCCTACATTTCAGATTCCTTCAATATCAAGAAAAGAACAGACATACTAGCTTGACAACTGTGACCTTGTAAGCTATGTTGACTGGCAGGTCGCCTGTTTAATCGTTTGTATCAATAAGCCACGAACAATCGGCTACTAGCTAGTTTACCAACATCATAGGCAGCGCCTTTAAATGTAAATGAGTGACTGCTGACCACACTGGTTTTCTGTCAGTCCCATAGATACCATCATGGAGACATACTGCTGGGGTCCAGGATGATCCTTTTGGTTCTAGTGGTCCTGGAAGACTGACTGAGGACAGTGACCTTGTGTTTGTGACATCAGAAAAACAAAGAAATCTGAAATGGCTTGTTTTAGACCATGTTACATGAAAAGTGGCCATGTGTGTTTCTCCACTGAATGAGTGTTTTGAGAGTTCACAGACCTGTTTTATAATAGAAAAATGAGAAGTTAGTTTTTCACAATATGTTTCCTTTAAAATATACAATATAAAGGAATTCAAAAATAGGTTGACATTACAGATTAAAAGTGGTCTCCTGATGCCAAAGGTGATGCAGCTGCAGAGTTTACAGTTTCGTTGTCAGGCTTTGGTGCACAGTTTGTGGGTTTGTTGATGCTTTTTTGCACTTTTTGGTGAAGTTGCACCGGACGTCCTGCCCAGCTAAAAAGTACAGAATGGGGTCAACACAGCTGTTAGCACTGGCGAAAGGTCGGGTCACCTTGTAGGCCACACTGGAAGCTTCCAACAAACTGCAGCTAATCTGGTCGACACAAGAAGCTGTTTTAGTGACTGTACCATGAAAAAAATATACAAATGCATGTGCTGCCATAAGTTCTCACCTGTTTTGGGTTGACCTGTTGTAGGTATCTGAATGAGTAGTAAAGACTTCTGGTCAGGTGGAACGGCAAGAAGCAAAGCATAAAGGCTGCCAGCACAATAATGATCATCTTCACTGATTTCTGCTTGTAGTGTTGAGTTGCTACACCTCCCCTTTCACCCCCGACTCTTCCGTCAGAGCCCCAGCCAGGCTCCAGAAGCTTCCGCACCATGAGGCCATAGCACACCATGACCACCATGAAGGGCAGGGCGAACATGAGCACGGACACTACTGAGCTGTACACCAGGAAGTCATCAAAGAGCTCTGGGCTGGTGGTATCATAGCAGATCCTCTCATTGGCCACATCCCTGACAAAAGAGCACATTTAGCATGAAAAAAGACCTGGGTATAATCCCATTCATGCATTATTAAAAAACTGGGGTTATGACATTTTCAGCCTTACGGTACTTCTAAACTATCTTTAAAATAATGTAATTTTAAGCAAGGTAATTGTTGAAAAAAATTTAAATTATGTCCATCAGGTCAGTGTAGAGAAGTACAATCATAATTATGCTTATTTACTGTTTGATAATGTACATAAAAAAATTTGACTCAACCATGCAATTGAAAGTATGTTTATTTGCTGATTTTGTTCATTTTTTAAAAGCAATTTCTTGACTGTTTGGTTTATTTTTGTTCATTTTCTTTGTCTTACGTAATTTGGTTCATTAACTTGATTATTTTGTTCATTTTTCATGTTTTCTTTTCCTCTCTCAACAACTTCTTGATTGTTTTGCTCACCTTGTTTATTTTTCTTCTAATTTTGTTTACTTTTATTCATTTTTCTTCTTTTTGCACCTAATTTTCTTAATTTTCTTGATTGGTGTGTTAATTTTTCTTCGGGTTTTGCTAACGTTTTTAAAAATTTTCCATTCATTTTTTTCTTCTGCTTTTGGTCACTTTTTTCAATTTTTTTTCACTTTTATTCATATTTGTTCACTTTTATTTATTTTCTTTAGTTTTTGTACCTTTTGCTTCTTACGCTGCGTCTTTTTCCTGATTATTATGTTGATTTTATTGTCAAAATGCTCACTGTCTAATTGCATTTTGCTTTGTTTTTCGCCTTAATTTTTTAAAACTACCATAAATTTAACGCCACCTTATTCCTGTCCAGTGTAGTGAACACCATGCGTGAAAGGGTTAAATCACAGAAAAGGACAGAACAAAATAAAGCATTTAAGACCGCCCTAAGAAAAACTGCTTGGCAATAATGGTTGTTCCCAAAAAAATCATGAAAGTACACTTCATGAGACATTTTTAAAACAGAAAGGAAGAAACCACAGTTCAGATGAAATCACCTGGTTCTGGAGAAGTAGAGGACAGGAGCCTGGCAGAATAGAACACAGGCCCACACTGCTACAGACACCAGCTTGGCCCGACGAGCGCTGACCCAGTTTAAGGAGCGGACTGGATAACAGATGCCCATGAAGCGGTGCAGACTTATGCAACTAAGGAACAGAATGGAACCTGTGGAGAGTGGTTTAAAATGCTTTGACTATTTATGTGCTCTTCTTCTATTTAGCATGATGAAGTTAAATTGTAGTGTTTTTCTACAGTATATAGTAATATGGCAGAGCTGCACACTTAGCACATCAGGATAAGGAGTTGAGATCTGGAGATTATTCAGTTTTGTGATGAATCAGGTAAAGGTCAAGGTCACAGTTCAAGGCAAAATCTTGGCCTATGCTTTTATAATAATAAACACAAATTAGCTATATAATTTAAAAAACAAACAGCCACATCTATATTTATGAGTACCATGCAAGAAGATTTCATTTGTACTCTTTTATCATCTTTGACTTTGAGAGATCTTGAAAGGTCAAAGGTCACACACCCATCATGCAGATAATAAATTTTTTTTTCTAAAATTCATTTTGATGATGTGCATTTTGACCTGTGTTTGGTTTTGTACTCTGTATGTGCATTTCCTGTTTGTCTCCTTTCTCACTTTGTACCACACAAATGGGTAAATGTCAAGGGGGATAAAAGGATTTGTCCCCCTCAGTACTACTAAAGGTACATTTGTCCCCCCTAAAAATACAAAGTGGGCTGGTTCTTTTATTTTCTCAATCATTTTGGTTATTTGTGATAATATGGTTTATAATTTTGTTCATTGTTGTTCATTAATCTGATTATTTTTGCTCACTTTTGTACATTTTTGGACTGTTGTTTTCTTCTTTTTTTTAATTACTTTCTTTCATTTGGTTCTGATTTTCCAAATTATGTTGTTGCTTTTGTTTCTTTCATAAACATATGCAGGCAAGGGAAAAGCTGATGCATTCACAATTCACCAGAACACAAAAGATTATGTGTTAAAAGGCTCCAAATTTCCAGAGAGAACTAGAAATGCGTCCCAATATTGAAACACCCTTGGTATCACACAGTGTGTTATTGCTTTTATCACACTGTATATATTTCATGTCAGTATTACTGTTGAATAGTAGTGTATGAATATGCTGTACCGTATAAGTTGGCATAAAACAGGAAGCGTATAAGTTTGCAGACGGGTTCACTGAAAGGCCAGTCGTTCTCGTCTGCATAGTAGTAGATGAGGAAGGGCAAAGTGAGGATGTAGAGTGTGTCGCACATGGTCAGGTTGAACATGTAGATGGTGGAGGGCTTCCATTGCTTTGTGCGGAACACAATTACATACAGGGCGACAGCATTCAGTGCTAGGCCAATCACAAACACCAGGGCGTAGCTGACAGGAAGCAGAATATATTTAAAGTCTTCTTGAAACGTGCAGAGGTATCCGCTGCCATTGACCGGGTAGGTTTGGGTGATGTTGGGAGTGACCATTGTGGTGGTAAGAACACCTGGGGAAACACAGGAATACATTATACGGTTAACCAGTATGATTTTCAGTATAAATATGTTTCAAGATAATTTGCTTAAAGGTCAAATTAAGTGAAAATGTATCATTGAGTTTTCAGGTTTTCGTACTGTTAAATAAAATCTGTGAAAATATGACGTTACTGTCCATCCTGAGACATCTACACAACAAGATGTACAACAGGAAAAACAAGTCATTTTGAATTAGTGCAACTTGTGACATCACATGTTCCATCAGTCATACTCAAGCTAAAATCTGCTCTGCCCCCTCTAGCCACTTTTTTCAGAAAACAGACCATGAAAAGTGTATTATTCTGTATTTACATAAGACTTGTGTCTGACTATGATCCCAAATCACCTCGAGAATGACCTGCAATCCAGCCAATCAGAATGCTTTCTGTTGAAAAGTGGGCAGGTGCAGCACCTCCTTGTGGAATCAGGCCATGTACCAGAGTTACAAAGAGGACCATGGAAAAAGGATGAAAAATAAAATCAACTTTCCTTATTTTGTCAACACTCTTAACAGAAGTCTTTCATGGATCCGCTCTGAGCAGTACAGATATACATCTATTTATGTGCAAACATATGGGATCTTTTAAGGAGTATAGGAGTTAGTGCCATCTAGAGGTAAAGTTGCAGACTGTAGAAATGTAACAGTCTTAACCTGACCATATATCCCAGAGGGTTTAGAAGTGGCAGCAAAAATGTGAGTCAGTTTGTTTACATAAACAGCTTAATCCATCTGCAGCTGTAGTGCAACTAAGCCATTTAATTGGACTATTGTTTTTGTCCAAGCACACAAGCAAAGGAGAGTCATTGATTTATTGTTGAAATCCTGTTGCGATAGGTTGTGATATGCACTCTTTCAACCTTTTATTATTGGACCTTTCCTGGTTGACCTACAGCTCCTTCAGCAGAGTCAGCATGAAGTGTGTCTGTATCCAAAAACAAAGGCCACCAGTTTTCGCCATGTTCAGCACTTAGCAGTCAGCTGCCTTCTTTTGTTTGAGCTTTTGTTTTTACCTTCTGTTCGACTTCCGGGTCACAAGTTCCAGGGCATGAGCAGAACACCTTGTCCTGTTCCACTCTGAGTGATCTGTACATGCAGAAGTAGATCAACTAGTCGTATTATCTGGGTGTGTTAGTCTTGCTTTTAAATCTTCGATTTCAGTCAAGCTAACATGTTTACATATTTTTTTAAGGTTTGGTCTTAGTCGGACTAATGCAATAATTTGGATGTGTAGGTGTCATGTAAAGCTACTTAGTATCTGGGTTGTTACCCATGCTGATGGAGGTGATACCCAAGTAGGGTAAAACAAAAAAGTGAATCTAGGTTGACCTTGGAACTATCACCTAGACAAAAGGTCAAGGTCACAGGGTCACAGGACTTCAAGATCAGTTATGTCATACAGCAACTTTATTATCAGAGCTATTATCACCACATTTGAACAAAAGTGGATTGGCTTGAGACCTTCTCCCTCTGTAGATATATTATCCAAGGGTAACAAAAATACTATTATTATTATTTTCAGGTGATTATACACTGATGAAAATACATGAATATTGTATTCCATTTCTGCAAATAGGTCTCTCCAAATTCTACACTCTGTGTCCTAAAAGAAATCTGCACAGAAATAAAGAGAGTTGAAATACAGGAAATAAGTATGAATGTGACATTACAATCAACCCAGATTAGATTTGACGATGCTTCACTCACCCACTTTGACATGCCTGAGCAGCAGTTCACTGGAAGCTATTTGGCGCTCAGAATACCTTATTATTTTCTCTTCCTACAGTCCCTTATTTTCTATATTCGTTTAATCTCTGAGTGGGTGGTTGAATGCTTAAAAAGATAAATAAATGGCAGAAATGAAAAAAGACACTTCACGTCTTCTTATGGCTTAATATATGAATGAGTGTGTGAGTAACTGTTCAAACAAAGTGGTGAAAAAGCGACATGCATTTTATGCATTTTGGAGTATGACTCTAGAAAGGTGTTTCCTACTATTATTCCTGTTGGTCTAGTTTTTAAAAATAACCAAAATCATAAATGTAAAAAATGTGAGAAAAGAATTTGTGTATAAACTGACATTCTTGACTAGTTTACATCATATCGTAGTATTATACACTTATGTTATGATCTTGGCCATGCAAGGGAGCCATTTTTAAGACACCTTCATTTGATAAATCACAACTTTATTTCATGCTATTAAAACTTATAAACATCTCAATGCCATTAAATTGCTGTACGTGTGCAGAGGTGGACACATTTTTTTCCTCATCATTTAAACAAAAAGTATGTTTAAGAAAACTGGTCAAAACTAAACATTCTTTTTGATCAGAAACACTATTATTGCAGCAAGTTTTTATTTTTGAAATACAAGTTTGGGTTTGTAACTGAAATAAACTCTTCTGTGATCCTCCACTGGGTCCAGATACAGCATTTGGGAACTGATGCTCTACACTATGCGTGTGTAAACAACAAGATGGATCGTTCCATCTTGCCCAACAAGTTTTTCTAATTATCATGACAAAATATGCACTGAACAACGACGCCGTTACTCCCTCCCCCGCCACTACTACAACTAACCACATACAGTATGTGCAGACTGATACATACTGTAAGAAAGAAAAACAAAACTCTGCATCTAGTTATACAAGATTCATGTGTGACAGCCACTGTTGTACAAGTGTCTTTTTTAAAATACACCCATTCTGGCACTTTGCATGTCACCGTCTTCCAAAAACTCCAGGCTCAGACAGGAAGAGGGAGAGACACAAGAATAACTTTTTAACTCAAACCAGACCCTAGTTTCCTCATGGTTTCACTCTGCTTTCATGCTGCTTCTTTGCTTCACTTACTGCTCCTTAACCCTTTGTTGAGTTGTCATTTTCATACCTTCAGATGCAAATAAGCCAGCAGTGACCAAACTTCTATGTGTCTCATTTCACTCCTGAATTGTCCCGGGCTACTACTGTACGTTCTCCTCACCCCTTGTTGTCGTGTCCTCCGCTGAAACAGCTGCAGGCTAAATTTAACAGATAACAGATCTACGGAGCTGGCTATAGTCCGCTTTAATTCTGACCTACCAAATGGAGCACAGCTTCACTTAAGATCCAGAAATCACATGATCAGTGACATTTTTAATAACATGGCTTTACACCAGCAACAGCCCACTAGGTCTCAAAGAACAACCTCCATCCCCCACATGAGAAAACTTACAAAATGTGTAACATTGAATTTGTGTTACTCACATGTGTAGTCTGCCTCTATTCAAAGACAGTCCGTTGTTAACCACTGTGTATACTGTGTCCTCATTCTTAGGCTTGTGTACAGTGCATTTGTGAGCATGTTGTTCATGACTGAATGCGTACCTGTGTGAAGGTGTGTGCGTCTCTGACAAGCTGTAGCATGCATACAGTATGTGAGGTTGAACCTGTTGGTAACCCACTTTGTCAAACGGACAATATCTGGAACAAATCACACTTTAAATGACATTTTCATTCAAGTTTAACAGCACATACACCACAGTCAAAAGTTTTAGAACACTCCAGATTTTCCAGTTTTTTGTTGAACTTCACTAGTTCAAGTTCAATGAATACCTTTTTCCCTCACCATTTTTATAGCAACACAATGATTTCTGCAGTACAATACTGTACAAATAATGCTCATGAGGGTATGGTACCACAGTGTGTTCCAACACTGCTCCATTGGTGCAGAACAGCTTTAAGTTGTTAACCCATCTCTTGTTCCCTGAAAAACGCTTTTTTGTTTAATTCTGAAATATACATTAAAATTGTTTTGGGGATTACCTTAACTTGTTTTTTTTAATTTTTTTACCTCTGATAGTTCAGCACTTAGCTTTGCACCATTTCAAGCTATTCATTGGACCTGAACTGCTTACATGTCAACAAAACACTGGAAAGATTGGGGTGTTCCAAAACTTTTGACTGGTACTGGAAGTCCAGCTTAATGGTATCTGCTGCTTAGAAAGGTAAAAGCAAGCAGTAAAGGAGAATTGTCCTCCTTTCAACAAGCTGATTTTGTTCTCATATGTTCCTAGAATGTATATTTCTAATTTCAAATTCCTCAGAAATCCTTCATTCAGCCATGTCGTGGTTTTCAGTTCTGCATCAAACAGGCTCTAAATGCAATCAAGCTTTGGTTCACCACACCCTTTTCCTGTCTGTGCCATGGATATCATCATATAAACTCCCAGAATGGTTCTGGCTTGTCCAGAGAAGAACATATGTTGTACACAGGCAATGTCCAAACATACGCATATTTAAATCAATATATAAAAAGAGGATTTTTGAACAGTATGAAAATGAAGGGTAGTGAGGCTACACCGTGTCTTCGGTGAGGGGAAGTTGTGAACGTGATGGTGTTATCTGTGTTTGTGTTGAACATCCAGAAGTGTATATTTATTGTGGTTGGAATATTATTGGATACTATATTATTGTCAATATGTCATTTTGTTGTATAATTCAATTATGGGTGCACCAGGGTGAATATGGTGGTTGGGTAATGAGGAATAAGGATATTGTGGGTTGATAGCTATAGAAAGGGGGTAGGATCGTCTAAGCGCTGGCTTCTTCCCACTCCTTTTAGACATTTTGTTTTCGCTTGTTCTTTTATTTTGTTGAATTATTTTCTTTTTAATGTTATAATGTTCAAATAAAATAAATCAAATCAATATTTGTGATATCACAAATATCAAGAAATTCACATGGCTTATTTTAGATCCACTTTTCTGAAAAGGCTTTGTCTTTACAAGCTCCAGACCTGTTTTGTAATTAAAAAAAAAACACACGAAACTTTATTTGTCACAATATATCCCCTTTGATGGACAGTGTACTAGAATGAAATGCTATTGTCAGTCCTCTTTAAAAAAAAAAGTATTTGATTATATTTACAACTGAAAGCCACAGCTTGACAAAAGCATGAAAACCATTGAGCCTTTTCTAGCAGAAAGTGTTGAACCATTTGCATCTCAGTTACAATTGAGCGCTACAGATTATCAGTGAATGAAGGCAGTGGCATTTAAGACAAGACGTCGAGTCTGCATATCATACTTTTTAAGTATTCATTATTTTGACTGGGTAATATTTTAATCTACTCTTGTTACAGAAATAGAGATCATCCAAAGCCAAAAAGTAAAACAATTTATAAACCAATAGCAAATAGCTTCTTGAAAACACACAATGCTTGATAAAAGCTTGAAAACAAGCACTTTTTGAGCTTTGGTCATGTTTGTACCTTAGGTATAATTTGATGCTAGAGCTCATCAGAGAATTGAGTTTAACACAGGACCTCTATCCCATAGATCATGCTTTTTAAATATTCAGTTATTTCTTACCTTATTGTTGTCAAAGAAACATAGTTTATCCAAAGCCGAACAGTAAAACAAATTGTAATCCAAAAGCATTCTGGTGGATCCCTAACAAAAATAATACGATCCAACAGTGAACATCAGCCACTTTCCTCTGTGTGCGTGTGAGACATGCTTTGTTTCTCTGGATACAAGTGTGTGCTTGAATGTTTGTGTTAAAGTTAAAGCATTATACTGTGACGAAAGTGAGAAAGATCACTTAATGTCTTACCTGCTGTGTGTATTAATGATTAAGCTAAGCTTGTAGCCTTAACCTTGGCCATGGCACATGGGAGATGAAGTAGGCTACTTGCCCTTCCAGCTCCTTTGGTCTTTCTATCTGTATAGCCAGGGACTCACGCTTCATTTCCACTATAACTTATATTCAGTGATGAATGATTAGTCCTAATCTTGCCACAGCAACAATCACTCTGCTTTACTGTAGTGTAGTTGGCACCTCAATGATAAGCCTACGTCTCCACCTTTAAAAGTTTGGAGCCTTTATTCATTGCAAAAGTTGAGGTGACACACTGGGATGATGAAAGGTGTGACGAAAGTAAACTTCACAAAGTCATCTTTTTTCTACGGCTGCTACATCTCCAACTACATTGTTTCCCTGCCATCTTATGTTCTCATTCCAGAAACTATGTAATTATCTGGTTAATTTTTAAACCATAAACACCCACACCTGTCACTCAGATGTCCACACACTGCACACATGCATGAAGGTTCTGTATCCAACCAGCTCCAGCTGGCGCCAGCATTTTTCCACTGCTCAATTGTTGTTGTCCATTTTTCCAAAAAGTAACAAACCAGACAGACAAATACCACTGATTCACTAATATGTAAGTCGGAGTACACTGTGCTGATCAGGAGAAATGGCATTCACACCAAACATCCAGACCTGACCACTTAAAACCCTTTGAATGTTATCAAGAGGAAAATGGATGATCACATGTCATGGAACAAAACTGGGCAGTCTATGTTTTTGCCTCAGCACCCAGCAGTACTGTCATAGATCCGTGAGATTTGGGACTGAAATTAGAAGTTATTCCACCAAATAGTGATTTAGAAGCTTCTCTTATGACACGTTTGTTGTATTGGATAAAAATAAATATGTACTTTTTGAAATCCTGCATTATTTTAGGACTGAAAATGCTTATGTTATTACTTTTATTATAAGCATAATTGCAATGGACCACAAGTACAGTACTTTCACACCGAGGCTGCAAGTACACATGACTATTTTTTGTTTTCCTATACAAGTAACTCTAAATTCTAAATCATAATTTTGCTGCTAAACCATGTTTTATTGTGTAAAAATATGTAATAACAATAAAGTGGGCTACATATCTATTTTGTATATATTTATTTTGTTGTCATTCCCTGCAAATTAATGTTTCAACTCAGTGTTTCCAGTATTTCCAGCAGTTTTTTTTAGAATGACAATCAATTGCATAATCTATAAGTCATAAGAAAAGTAAGATATGTGCATAAATGTACATGAACAATCCTAGAATTTTTAACACATCAACATTATCTTTAGAGCCCCAGGCCTCTTTAATAATATGAAAAGACGCAAAACTTTATTTTTCACAATATGCACCCTTCAATGGACAGTGTATTAGAACCAAATGCTGTCTTTTTAAATGTATTTGATTGTTTTTGCACCTGAAAGACGCATGGGTTGACAAAAGCATGAAAACTAACAAGACTTTTCTAGAAAATGAATGCTTTAAATCAGCGTTTCCAGTATTTCCAGTAGTCTGTGAAAATGACAATTAATTGCAATATCTATAAATCACAAAAAGTAAGATTTGTGCATAAATGTACATGAACAAGGCTAACCATTTCTACTGCTATTTCTGCATTACTTTACGAAGATTGCAGTTACCCATTTAAATAAAATACACTGATAAACAGCAACTTGTTTTTATTCTAAACACATAAAAATTATTTGGAAAAAAGACACATTTAAGCTAAGCAACAGGGTCCGTTTTGTCTGTCGATATTTCATGCAAGAATTACACTTGCTAAAAATGTATTAATAAAAAAAAACATATTGTGGCGCTGGGCGGCCATGTGGAGTAAAAACGGCGAGGAAACCGGCGGTTCACACACAAGAACTT
>JAQQAE010005838.1:0-17232 GCA_029823295.1 Pseudamia nigra
CCACCCCAGGCTGTTCATCTCTAATGAAAGAGAAGACAATGCACAGACAGTTGGGATCACACACTAAGAT
The DNA here is from genome assembly GCA_029823295.1 of Pseudamia nigra. Lineage (NCBI taxonomy): Eukaryota > Metazoa > Chordata > Actinopteri > Kurtiformes > Apogonidae > Pseudamia > Pseudamia nigra. The sequence continues at coordinate 71 of JAQQAE010005838.1, forward strand.
GCCTGCCCTACATAGTGTCTTTTCTTCCACCAAATACTTCACAAGATGTCACTGACATTATTTAAAGTGATTACATTTAGCAGAAGTGAATGTCATGGAACAGCACAATTACTCTCATGGCAAATTTAGCCCTTTGGACAATCTCCCCTACAGGTTAGCCCCACCCCACTGTTGTACACACACAGCCACCACCCATTTACACACAGACAAACACAAAATGTCCTGTCACCCATACTGTTAATACTACACGTCTGAATACAATGAAAACATCGGTTTATGTTTCAATCCAAGAGGAAACATTTGCTGTCACGTGTGTTCACTTAAATAAATATGAGGACTCTGGTGCTGGTTTTTTACTGCACATTCACACCTTGAACATCATCATCTGAATGTTTTAACAACGGGCCTATTTGGTTGCTTTTTCACAAACTACTTAATTGCCTTTGTAATATTTTTATAAATAGCAGCAAGATCAAACATAATTTGATGAAATGCTTATTGACTACAGGTCAGTGTGTGTTATATGTGTCAAGCAAGTAATTACATCTACAAAAGAAACACTAATAAATCTGTTTGGAGCATTGAATTAAAATTCTAATATTAATGTAGAAAATCTATCTGAAGCATAGACATAGGCAGACACACACAAGTTCAGGCTCAATTACACACATCCACACAAATAATTGAGATTTTTTTTTTCACAAGGACATGCAGAGCCTGAAGCCAGTGCTTAATTGCACGAGCTATCATTACACGGAAAATCAACAATTTTAAAAATACACCGAACACCTTTCATCTTCACCCTCCTCTAATCGCACCAGTAAGAGCCGTCTGGAAGGGAGCTTGATGTAGTCAAACTATCTAAACAGCGCCAGCGGGTGCCTCACAATCAGCACCACTGATGCAGATACTTTTGGACATGGCGGAGTGCTGCAATGCTGCCTCGCACTGCTGCCATCCTTTCACCATCTCATCTCCAATGGAGAATCAGATGTGACCCGTGTGCCATGTTTGCCTGTTTTGCCCATGGTGAACAGCAGACAAATGAACCAGAATCGCACAAACCGACACAAATGTCTGCACTGTTCCCCCACTGTGTTGCTCTCTATTCACTGTTGAAAAGCCATTTGGAGATTGGTGTTGAAACCAAACTGTTACTTGTCTCTGTCTTTGTGGAACAGCAAGGATGCACTTGTCTCCCTCCTTCCCAACTGAAGCGCTGCCCTCAGCCCTTGGGAAATGATATAATGAGGATCTCTATGCCTGCACTCTGCCTCATTTCAATTGTAAACGCTGCACACACCCTGCACTTTGGACCAGTGATGGTTGCATTATGGGCCACGCTCAGAATATGACAGTCCATCATGTCCACGCAATGTGCCACTTCACATTTTACTGCTGTCTGCTGTAGTTTATTTTACACAGAGCTTTTTATGGCGACCGCATAGGGCAGTAGAATGTTTCAGGCACCACAGTGACATCACAGGGCATAAGGCAACTCAGCTCAAATGCATCATGCTACAATTTAATTACAAAACAAAACACATACGCTTCTCATCTGTTGTGACTAATTTACTACAGAAGCCTGATATATGATTTTGTTTCATTTGAGGGTTTCCTGGTAGTATGGATGAATGGTTTGCAACGTAAAAAGATTGGAAACTATTTTTCTTTCCCGTGCAGATGCAATTAGACCAACTTTTTAAAAATAATTATTTCGTAAGAGATCTGCTCAAGTCATTACATAAAATCATTATCATGTAAAATTAATGTATCAGAATATACAGGGTAGAAAGTCACAACATTGTGTACTCCTAATACCATAGCTTCATAAAAGTTTCGTGGATTAGTTGCTCATACGACTACAAAAACATCCCAGTCTTGCAAATGTTACTCAAGCTGCTGACAGAATTGCCAATTTGATAATTACCTCCTGTTGAAACACACCAAAAAGCTAATTGAGGTGTGCATTTGTTGACATACCATGAGTATTTCACTCTGCAGTACTCTCAGGGCAGAATGCAGCAATTAGCAAAAACAAGGCAAGTGAATGAGTGACACGCAAGGTTAAAGGTCAACTCACATTTGAAGCAAGCAACGGCCGCAAACTCCCAATTTACACACACTGGTCCAACCTCTTAGCCTTAATATTGACAAATGCATAACAGTAGTGTCAAGTGCTCAAGGGTGATCTACTTTTTTCCTGATGTGGGGCTCCCTGGAGTATGGTGCAGAAACATATTCTCTTCAAACAATCCCAATGACAGCCAAATAGCCTGCTTGTCGCTTGTAAAAAACCTTCTAATGATGCGTGTCGGGGGAGCGCCCTGCCTTCTTGTAGCAGACGACTCCCCTGTGTACGAGGAAAAGCAGAGGGAAAAAATAATCATGTTTCCCCAAATCATTCCTCCTCGTGAAACCCAATGACACCCGAGCATCTAAACAAACCTCTTCTTCTCTCAGGATCTCTCGCATTTCCTTCCTCTTGCTATTCTGATCTGCAAAGTCAACATTCATTACAATAACCATTAAACTTCCATTTTCAAACAGTATTTGCACATACACGTTGACTTCAATATCTATTGGAAAAAAATTGGACATGATAGGTACATGAGTGGAAGCACACAGGTCTTCGCGTTGCTATTGCATCAGTGTGACACACAGAAGCAACTGTTCCATCCCTGTGCATACATTTCAGGTCGCCTCTGCACCTTTCATATTATAATTAGAACAAAAATGATAGCAAGTTGGATGTTTGCTGTCTGGGGCTTAATGTTCCCTCATGAAATATTGGAGAAAGAACAGAAAATCTTTATGTGTCTCTAACACGATGTTTAATAAAAAGCTGCTGGCTCAGCCGCAATTAGACGGTATATTCTTAAGGTTAAAATACGATCTCAGCTACGGTGGAATTATTTAAGATCTTCACACATTAATTTATGAAAGGAATTAACAATCACATTTGGCCCTTGCTGTAATTTATCTCAAATGTTTCAGACACTATTTAAATTCAGAGAAAGTGTGTTTATTGTAACAGGCTGTTTCGTTTGGATGCCAATGGCATCATATTCATTTTTTAGGTTTTTAACATTAGCTAAAACTGCATAGTTCGACTGAAACAGTCATAATGACAATATTAGTCAGTGCAATTATCTACAATTACAAAAGGCTGCTATGTAAGATCCAGCTTTAAGAGCATTTAGGGTAACTAAACTGCATAAATGAACAGTTTGAGATGGAAAATGCATATCTTCATCTCCTCAAAATAATATTGCCAAATAATGCATAGATAATTAAATGAAATGAATTAATTTAATGTAATAAAAAAGAAAGACATTGTGATTAAACATTTAATATCTTATAAACCAGATTTTTTGCAACAGTGGTGAAAACTTCCATGGTATATCATAACATCATCTACCATACTGAACAAATATATTAGACCACCTGTTCTATTTGTTTCAAAGACCCTCCCACATGATGAAGTGCTTTAATGTGGACTATTTCCTTTACAGTGAGTTCTCGATGTTTTACTATTTTATACAGAAGTGGATTCACATTTTTAATGAAGTTCTGTGTAAGTTAACACAAAAATTTCAATTGGCTGCGTGTGAATGACATTTGTTCCCTTTACTAATTCAACATGAAATGACATCACAGTAATGAAATTAAGATGTTATATTATTTAATTTGTAAACATGATCTGTGCCTGACTATCCTCATTGCAAATGTTCTGTACTGGGAAGACTCCTCAGCTCCGTGGGTGAATAATCACAAAATAGTTGTGTTAATAGACTCAAAAAATTCATTACTAGAGTAAAGCCATTTAAAGGAAACAGCTGCTTTATTTGCATTATTTTTTAACAACCTTTACTAATCCCAATTAACATAATGTGTAACTAAGATGATGGATATTCATCATTCACAGCCATTTCATCTGCACATTTAATAAAACAATGATTTACCAAGAAATTCAGCACATAATAAGATCATTAGAGAAGCCAAAGAATGGTATCTTGTTCTTGAGGGACTGGGAGAGTTCTTTGTCAGATCACAGTCTTTATTAAAAACATATCTTTTTCATGTTCACTGAGCAGATGACAGCACGGCCAATGAGAGAGCAGGAGGCACCATGTCTTAATGCCAAGAAAGTGGGAGTGCTAACGGGCTCTGATTAGCTCCGTTTATCTCTAATTAATTACCTTTACCTAATTAGATGCTCTGTTTCAGCTAGACATGGAGTCAAGTAGACTAGATTATTAGTGTGCTCATCAGGCCTTTATAAAGGGCTGAAATTAATGTTACGTGCAAAAGAATCCGCGGCTTTAATTGCACAGGTGTTGCCTTATGGCAACACTTCATCATCCACTGGCTCCCCAAGATTATTAGCAAGGATTCATACAAAGGGACTATTCTGTGAACTGCACCATCGCTACAGCTCATTAGTTAGGCTTGTTATTGTATTATTTATTACATTTGGCCTTCCCCCATTGCCCATATTGATTCATAGACCCTATCTTTTTTACCTCCTCTTCTTCTGGGCTGTCTGTTATTTCATAGCCAGTTAGTGAGTCTAATTTCAAAGCGTGTTTTCACAGAACACCACCAGAAGCTATAAAGACAGAAAAACGTGGAACAGTGTGTTTTCACACTTGCATCTCTTTTATGAGGAAAACCCCAAATACATTTTTTCAAATAGCTTTTCTCAATAAACAGGAAAAAAATGCAACACAAAGGTGGTGGCTAAATTAATTTGCTGATTACTAACTTAACATTGATGCAAAACACACTTAAATCCCCAGTGTGGGTTTTGTGAAGTAGATTTTAGATTTGTGAAGAAAACTGCTTAAAGAAGGAGTGCCAGGTTGTTTTTTAGCTGAAATTGTTTGGTTTACATAGATTAAATTTTGAATGCAAAAATGCCATTGGTTGTGGCAAAAGGTGGCCCTACTAAGAATTGTTTCCCTTTAATTGTTGATTTAGTTTATTCAGTAAAAAAAAGTTTAGTTGATAATAAATGACAGTTGTAGGAAAGAACGCAGTAAAAAAGTAAAAATCTAAGTATTGCATCTCAATATTTAGCCTATGTTTCTTTATTTGATTTGTAATCTATCAATGACATTCATTTACAATACATTCTAACTTAAGTGAGAAAAAATATGTGCTCAGACATGAACAATGCTGAGGACAAAGTGGTTATTCATCTGTAATTAATTAAATAACATAATAAATATGTCAGTAATCCACTGAAAATGTAATTTAAAGCTGCTCAAAATGCTGGCGATTGCAAAGTACTTCCATCTAAATACATCCTTTTTGCTTCCCATGTTTTCACTGCACAATAACATCCATATTCCTTTGGCAGCAAAGCTTCACTAAAGTAACCAAAATGTTTCGCCAATAAAAACATTTGCTAAACAGATAATCAAAACATGATCGATCGTAATCAGTTATATTACCTATGTGAAGTTACTTTCAAAGTTATACTACTTATTACACTTTAAAAGAGTAAGGAGTATTGTATTTAAAAAGCATATAAGTAGAAGATTGTACATTGACGTCAAGGTTGCATCTTGTGCCGATAGGAAGGAAGACATTCATTTTACAGCTTGAATGCCCGGAACCGTTTGACATCTTTAAAATGTACAGGGCAGTCATTTTGAGGACCATCAACCTTAAAATGGTTTTGACTGCAGCGCCGTGTGGCAAAAAGGAGACATAAAAATAAGGTGTGTGACATATATCCGTGACCGCCGCGGAGAAAAATGCCCTTAATTGGCAGAGGCAGCCGCTGAAGGTAAAACAGATTGGACTGTCTTTCAGTCTGATTGTGATGGTTGCTCTCCAGCTCTAACAGCAGGTTTTTTTTCCTACTTTTTACTCTCCTCCTCCAATCTCACATGTTTTAGGGGGGAAAGCGAGGCTGACAGCTTGAGGAAGTCTGATGTCCTGGTACTTATAGCCGAGCAAAGGAGTGGATAATGCAGTGAAGTGAGGGATTGTGGAGAGAGAGCGAGAGAAATCCAGAGAGCCTGAGGGAGGCAGTCTACTGGACATGCATATGGTCCACTCCTGGTTAGCTTCTCCGCCGCTTCCTCCTCACCACTTATATGGCCTCTTGCAACCCCGTCTTATGGCACCTTTGCCAATAAGAATGGGCAAGGCAGCTGTAACCAAGCATGCTCAAGGCCACTGACCTGGAAACGTGGCTCAACCCAGCAAGCCCACTCACTAGCCCCTACTGGATTTGTATGGCTGGGAGAATGTGAAACCCTCTCCTTCTTGCACTTGGTAACACACTGCCTATAACACTCAGCATCATGGTGAGGCTGTTATTGTCCTACAATATATGAGGAAACGTTCTAAATATGTATTTGACCATGACAAGGCAGATTAAAATGTCAGTATCCTCCAACACATTTTGCCATGTTAGCATAGTTAAGTGCTTCAAAAGCTTAACGAGTCAACAGTCCATGTCTGAGGGCTTCTTTAAAGTGCTTGAGTATAATCGTCTTTAGTTGGCTGTGATGGATATATTAAGATACCTCCCCACACACACACGTTTTCATCACATGTCTGTAAGATATCACACAGTGTGACAATTTCTTAACAAGGCCTACTTCAAATTTACTCATCAATACTTCACAGCTCTCCTCAGAAGGGGAAAAAAGCAGCCGCACCATGTTTGTTCAACGGTTCGGAATGAGTGAAATTAACAAAGACGATGTGACATTATCTGTCATCAGCCATTACAAATCAATGAGCTCTCCACTCACTCCGCATATTCCCAATGGCTTCACTTCCTTAAAAGTACAGCAGGTATTTTAATGCGTGATGAAAGGCTCATTTCATAGTGGAGCATGAAATATGAGGGACATGTGACGACTGGGATGTGACCCCCTGTCTCAGAAGCTTGCTTGCGAGAGACGAGACAAGGAATCAAGCGTCATTTTTGAGATGTGAGGATGAGGCTTTAAACTGAAGTATCTTAACTTGTGTCACGTTTAGAAACAATTAGAATCTATTGATGTTTGATGACGGAGTGGGGACGACTCATTTTAGACGTTTAGCATTTCAAGTATACTGTCGTCTCTGACTTAAGACAAAAGGCTGCATTCAACTGATGTGTAATGGCAGACATTGCTTTAGCTTGTCTTACACCTGTGTCGTAATCAACTTTTTTCAATGTAGAACAAGTAAAGGTGACCTAAATTTGCTCCATATCGTCCACTGATGTTACTTCTTTTATTCTGTTATGATACATATACGTATGACAACATGGCACTGATTTGAAGTAAGATGTTTGGTGTATTTTACTTGATCATTTATTTCTGTAACAACTTCTTTAACAGCCATGGAAAGTTGTGTAAAGCCCCTCTGCCAGACAAAGGTCACCCAGCCAAGAGAACATTCTCCGACTTCCTATCCCATTTCTTTAGAAGGAGTGTGGGTGGAGCATAGGGGTGTCTCTCACACTCTCTCTCCCTGACACACTCCCGCCGCACTGCTGTCCTCAGCATCTCCGTGGGGCGGTGACTAATTGCCCCCGTAAATCACTGTGCAGGCCGTGCGATCCTCCGTTTATTTTTCCTGACAGTAATTTAGTGCTTGCTCTTTTACACACTTGTCATCGCGTGTTTTTCCTCACATTAGAGGCTGGTGGAAAAAGGACGGTAATTAACGGTGCGACGCGTGCTCGCCATGGCTCTTTCATCATAGTGTGATAATTGTGCTCCTTGTCTGTCACAGTAACCTCTCAGTTTCCCCTGGAACTTCCTCGGTGCTATTTGTCAACCCTGAGAAATAGGAAAGATTCTGGGGCCTGGGATGAGATTCGACTCGCCTCGCTACCCGTTTTCCTATTTGTATAGAGACTGGGTCATTTATATTTCACGCAAAACTTGTCAAAAATATTAGCCTTATCCTGCACAGGAAGATAAAAGATATATGGTAAACACACCTGAAGTTCTTGATAGCTGAGGAGTTCCACATGCCTCTGTTTTTTCTTTCTTTAGTCTTTTTTATTCCTGAAAGGAGGGGAGGTCGCAAAGGAGTTGGCAGGGACAGCCTAATAAACAGTCCTTCCATTCATAGTGCTGAGATGCAAAAGCCAGGGCAGCGGGGAAGCGCAGAACAGCTGAGACCATAGAAAACCCATTCAATGAACTAATCTATTTACAGGAAAGCCCAGTTCACTCATCTCTTTAGAATTTACAGTGGAATAATGCAGTGTATATGCTATAGCGCATGTCATATTCTATTTTTATCAGCTGTGGGCAGGTGATTCACTGTCTACCTTGTTATCCTCTGCTGTTCCATGCTGGGGATGCACAGTATCCATCACCCATAACCTGCACCCCAGAGGTTAAGTCATCAATAACTTTGCTGCTGAAAATATTGCAGAGGACTTGGAGGTTTGGTCCTTTGACTGGCTGTCCACGTCTCCACTCTGTGCTCCCCCCACCACCACCCCCTCATCCAACTTCTCTCAGATTTTTTAATATCTTTATTCTCCTGTCACAGACAGGGGCTAATGGGATGTGTGGTCAAGATTTCAGGATCCATCACTGGCTTGCTGAAGAATTAGCATGGGCCCCATGCATCACCTGCCAGAGCTGTCAGGACTGCTGTCTACCGCGCTTCATTATAGCACTGGCACTGTGCTGCCTGTCTCCCCTCTGCGCTCACTTCTCCCCAGCCACAAACCAGGGCTAAGGGAAAAAAAGGCCCCTACCACGCCCCTCAATGTCAGCCCTGGTCACCAGCCACTAAATTAGGATACACTGTCGCGCTTTTAGAAATTAGGCAGAGGAGCGGACAGAGCTTGTGTCTGCAGAGGATGCTCTCAGAGACAAGCGGTTCTCCCTCCCTCCTCTTATCCTTTCACTCCTCCTTTTCTCTGTGACATAGCTCTAAGTGAGTGTGTGTGTGTGTGTTTTTTTTTATCAGGAGTTAAAAGTCTTTAAAAACTATTAGGGTAATTAAGCAGCATTTGGCCCCTGTCGTGCTAAAGGAACTATTTGATTACTCCTGTCCCTCTGGTTGTGAGTAGGGGGTACTGCTCTCGTTTTGGTGGCTAAACCCCTTGTGCCTCATTCAGAGCCTGGACCCAGAAAACCCCCTCGAGAGCCATTCTTTATGCCTCCTCTGCAGCACAGATTAGACCAGCAGTGCTAAGAAGGTCACAGTGAAAATGAAGAGAGCAAAGCAGAACTACAGCTGGGGACCCTGCCCCGGTCCTTTCCTTCTCCCTCTTATTAGCAAATCAAAGCTGCCTCCAGAAAGATTCACACTCCTCACCTGATTTTGTCCTTTTCCGCTAATCACATAGCTACTTTGCCTTGACTGACAGTTTTCTTTATAATTGGCCCATGATCTGGCAAGGATCTAATAACCAGAAAATCCCCTCTGAGGGTCCGCCGGGCTTGGCCGACCTGTCTACATACACACACCATCCCCCTAACACCATCTGCAAAGGGCCGTTGCCATGCCACACTGTTTGTGCACGACAGTGGCAAGCTAATCTTATCGTTCAATAATGGTGTGAATATTCAATGAGCAGCCCAGGCAGAGGATCCACAGTAGCACACTCTAATTACTGTTCATTTGCCAGAGTATCAAAGCCTAATTACTGTTCATTTTAATGCTCCAGAGAAAAGGGAGCAGAGTCAAGGCAGGGTTAGAGGAAGATGCCCTCGAGAGATCAGTCAGTCGGTCTTTATCCGTCTCCGTCTCTCTGCTATAGCGAGTTCATTGTCTTTGTGCAGGCGAGCGCTTGTGTCTGTGTACATCCGGCATGTATTCCTACATCTGCGTACGTCTGTGTGTTTTATTGTGCGAGCAAACATTCAAGAATTTCTTCAAACAAATACGTTAATCAATCACAGAGACAGCTTAGAGGAGAGAAAAAAGAGAAGACATGAGAGCACAAGACGAAGGCAAGAGACAGGGTCCATAATCCCGAGCTTATTGTTTCTTTTCTCTTCTTTATCTGTTTAATGTGTTTTGGGTAAATATCAGACAAGGGAAGGGAGGGGACTGCCGTCATATTGTCTTTGCCTTCACCAGAAGAAAGCTCCCTTTTTTTCCTCTCACCTAATCCTGACAGAAGCCACCACAATCACTATCTGCCACCCGTTTGACAGTTTCTGTCACCAATTAGCAGCTAAATCAGCATCTCTCCAAACAAGAAAACGCTGCAATTTATATGTCTATTATTTAGCGCTTGTCTAAGTGGGTTTTCTTCTCTTTTCATTCACACTCTTACTGCTTCACATTAGAAAACAGATGACTGCAGTGTAGTTGGCAGCTCACTGGTCCTCTCAGATCTCCGGGCTCCTGCATCGGCACAGGAGGCCCCTATGGGCGGGGAATAAACCCTGTCTTCCCCTATCAGGAAGTTTGTCTTGTGAATTTTCTACCCCTTGCACCACAAAATTTACAAGGCATCGACAACCCCTTTAATGAGGCACACCAAGCTGTTCGCCGGCTTTCCCCATGATAGGATGTTAAATGAAAAGCTGCGTGCAACATGCGCGGTTTGTTATCATTCAATCTGCTTGAGACCACAAACTGGTCATTATCCAGCCATTATTTTCCTTGATTTACAATCGTGGGTGGAGGAGGCGATTGCTGTGGCTTGTTCTCCCCTCGGTGGGATGGATGGGAACCAGCTTGAAAATTTGCATTTACATGATCCGGCTGAGCAGCTTATTAGATCTGGATATTTATTTTCCACTTAAACCGATGTTTGATTACACTTTAATAAAGGACAGGAAAACCACTGAGCTGGCTGGGACTAACTGATCCTGCCCCGTGGTTTCTTTGGGATTTTATGTAATGAAATGAGAGGGACAAAAGATAAGGCAGCTTAGATGGCGTATAACCAAAAAGCAAATTAAGTTGATTTGCTGGACAAGAAGATAAGAGTTACAAAAGAAAGGCCCTTGAAAATATCATTTCCTCTGATTCAAATTGTCCAAGATAGCAAAGAGGTTTTAGTTATATCTTCATTTGATTTAAATGAAATGTTTAAATGGTGACTGATAAATACAAAAGCCATGTCATGATATGATTTGCTGTGTCGTATAAAACTGGAGATAATATAAGGCAGTGCGGAGGTCAAGTCGAAATAAGTCTAAATTAAAAATAAAACAAGATGAGAGTGCAAAATGTGTTACAATGCTACAATTATAAATTCTTCTCAGCATTAATTAATCTGCAGTCTTGGCAATTAGTCAATTCATTAATTGATTTATCTTCAACCTCCATAAAAGAAAAGACACGGAAAAGACATATTTATTTTATGACATATCCAAATATTTAAAGTAAATTTCCACATTAATATATCCATACCAAATAGAACTATGCTATATATGCTGTCATTTGTCAATTACAGCACTGTGCAAAAGTATGAGGCAGCTTGTTTTGTCTTATTACCAAGTTTATAAAGACCACACACATGCATAAAAATAAATCAGCATGCAAGTCATTAAATAAAAGTAAATCAGCATGGTGGTGGCAAATATCTGCTTTTGGTTTGTTGTTTTGGGGTTGCAAATACAAAATATCTGCACAGTATAAACACCTAGAAATCAGAATGCAATGGCTTCAGGAGATCAAAATGCACCCAAATGCTGACATGTGCTGAATGAAACCATGGTTTAAGCCATTTTATTCCATACTTTCTGTCCGAAACAGTTTAGAACATTTGCAAAGGGAGGTAACACTTAATACTGACACCTCATTACAAATTGAAATGCTTGTTTATGTGTATTCTGGAAAATCATGTTTACAGTCATTATAATCTGCTAAAACAACAAAGCCACATGCCTAAACTTTTACACAGTAATGTATATCAAACATAATTTTTTACACATCTTGTTCAAATTCAGAGAAGTCTGATTTTATTACGTACAACACTCCATTTCATTTGGTAGCCTGACCATGAAATCTAATCTAATGTCACTAATCTGGCCATTTCATCAGACATAAATGCCCATTGATGTAACTTTAATACATTCCTTTGTTTGTAAAGACAATTTCTGCCTGAGTCACGCCAGAGTTTCATCAGCAATGGTAACAATTCCCATGATCCCACTGTATATGACACCACTGACAACAATCTGTTATCAGAATTATTTTAAAGACACCTTGGAGTAGAAATTGTTTCTTAATCACCTAAAATAATTAACCAATTGTCCGACTGCAATGTGTCTGAACAGTATTTCTAGTTTAGTGATTTTTACAGCATTTAATCAAAGGAGGCTTTTCCGAGTGTGTTTTTAAGCTTCTCATGCAAAGCAATTCCACAAATACATGATTTTTAGCCAAATTTTTACCTTAAATACTGATACTATACTATATATCTAAATACTATATCTTAAGTCTGACGTTTCTGCTATTGTGTCGTAACGCTCAAATCTTCAGAGCACTGGATATTGAATAACTACTGGCAGTGAATGTACAAAAACTGGACACTGACAGGACGTATGGGAATATAAAACAAATGAGCATGTCATCCAAAGCAAAAATGGAAAATACAATGAGACTACAAGCTATAATTGCTTATGGACATTTGCTTTAAGCCAAGTGATGTTACCCTTGACTTAATCAATATTTGCCTTAAAAAGCCATTTATAACCAAGTCACAGTTGATGAATATGTCGCAATGCTAGCCAGTATCTCTAGTGTAAACTAAGAGGTCATGATCCGCTCTGGGGGCAGTGAAGGCCATGTGCATTTCACAAGATCTTGTCTCTGGACTTCAAGATGATGCATGTGATCCAAACAATAGGCTCATTACATCCACACACACTGGAGTCACTTCATGTAGACAACATATGTGTTAAATAACAACAAACAGGGGACATGTAAGTCCATCTGAAATCACAACTTGAGATAGAACTCGGCTAAAATGGACACATAGACCTTTCTCACAAATAATCATAAGCATTACTCTTCTCTGCTGTGCTGCACTGTAACTCCTGCTTGTTGTCCAGTGAATGGCCCAGGCGCACAGAGAGAAAATGCAGAGGTGAGCCCTTGGCCTGGAGTGCCCCTCATTTAAGACGATCGACAAAATCAATAAAGTGAAGTATGTTTCCTCGCTCTTTTGGCTGCGCTCCCGCTCCTGAAGCGTTCCCTCAAGTAACCTACTCCAGCTGAGTTCTATTACTGCAGCTCTTCCCCCACGTGTATACATCCTCAACCACTCTGTCTTCCCCTCAGCACATGAAAACTCCACCAGCACAAACTACACTAGGCGCTGTTCTCTTAACAGTAAACGAGCCTCTGCACAAATGTTAGAAAACTACCTGATAAGATCCGGCGTTAGTCGACACTGTTGATGGAAAGAGTTGAATATTACGCTTTTAAAAGTAATGGTGCAATTTCAAAATCAGGATATTACTTTTGGAGGTGTGGAGAAATTAAGACAACAAAACTCCAACATAAAATCTGTCTGTGAGTTTGAGTTGCGTATCATTCTCCCTCATGCACTACTTCCTGCTCTGTTCAGAACTAAACCGCCATGAAAATAATCTTTTAAAACAGATGATGCTTCACTACAAAGGCTCTCCCCAAGCACCAAGTAGAAAGCTTTGTGCTGAACCATCAGCAGTTTCAATAAATGTCACATAAGAAAAAAGGTGCTGCTTTTCTTCTTTTTTATATTCTCAGTATGCCCAATTAGCTAGCACCTTGCTGGGTGTGCACTCCCCATTGGTTACTGTACAATTGGGAGGGGGGGGTTGAATAAATCTTGGGATGTGAAGTGTTTTGACTGACACGAAGACATCCCCAGGCTGTGTACCAACAACATAAAAGTAAATGAGTGGTAAAATGTACAAGAAAATACATTTGCTGGCTAGCTTTGATACATTTTTGCCTGTGATTTCTAATCATTTAAGGCAACCATTCATTCCAGCACTGGCTTTGTTTTTCGATTTACTAAAAACTACAACCCTAAACAAATGTATGACACCACCTGTCCTATCTGTTTGAAAGAGCATCCAGCTTTATGAAGCGCTTTAATGTGAACTCTGTCCTTTCCAGTGAGTTCTACACATGTTACCATTTTGAACAGCAGTGAGGAATTTCAAACTGAACTTGAGCCAGAACAGTGGACCTGAGAAGTCATAAATGAATTAAACATAACATTAAATCACTAAAACTTATTCTTCTGTTCAGGAATGCAAGTAAATTACTGTAATTTAGCACCTTGGTCAACAAAATAATAATGTGCTTTACTATCTTTTCTGTTTTTTTGTAAAACAGCACATTAAGAAATTCGTAGATAACAATAATTATATTGTAGCATTAAAAATAAAATTTCAACTAGAAAGCACTTAGAAAGTGCAGACATCAGACAAGGCAGCTCAGTTCATAGTGAAAACCTACCATTATCTTTTGACCCTGTCCTTACTCCATAATGTTATTGCACTAAAAGAAATATTCTTACATTTATTTGACTGTTCTTATTGGATTCTTTGACAATGAAAACCTACCATTAGCATTTGGAATCACATACATATCATAATTAATTCAATAAAAATTCACCAAAAAATAATGTTTCCATAATGTTGGTTTTCTACTGGATCTAGCTCCATAAATGTTAAAGATCTGGCAAATCCATGGGCACATTACTGAATCAGCAGACTTTCCACTACAATTTGGTGGGTTATTTACTACCTTGCAGTAGCTATTTTTCCTCAACCCTGTGAGTATAAGTATTCTGGATGACTATATCTGAAATTTTGCTCATATCTGGATCAAAGTTTGTGGTTTAATAGATGGTGTTATCCTACGTTTTCTTATCAAAATTTTGTGGGTGTTATTTGTGGCCTTACAAGGACAAATGTTGACTTTGACCCTATGTCACAATGGTGAGGAATCTTCTAAAAATCTTCTGAATCCAGACGATGATCCAAATCACTCCCAGATTCTAATCGATTGGTCCTTGTGCCATTTCTGACCTCTCCTGAAAATTTCATCCAAATTTGTTCATAACCTCTCGAGTTATGTAGTGAACAAAGAAACAGATAAATATTAGGGCTGTCAAACGATTAAAATTTTTAATCTGATTAATCACAGCGTCACTGTGGATTCATTTTGATTAATCACAATTAATGCCCATTTGTCGATTTTCATTTTGTGGGAGCAACAACACTCATGAGAGAAGGTGATATATACACTCTACTAAAATTACTTTTTTAAAAATTAAAATGTCTGTTTTTTCTACTTTAAATGTGTAACTAAAGGAAATGATACCTGCTTTGTAGAACTTAACAGAACCTCTGTAATGTTCTGCTGAGATGTTTTTGCTTTTTTGCACTTGGTTCACTGCCTCCATCAGTAATCAGTGTAATTTGTTTCAAAATGTGTACAGACTTATGCTTTTACATTTAAATTGACTTTGAAGCACAATTTATAGAAGATGCATGGTGCTTAACAAATGTATTAGATCATCTTTACTCATGCTTCTTTAACTTTTTAATTACTTATTGACTTTTAACAAATGCGAAAACACTTTTATGTTATTGACACTATTTATTCATTGTTTATTATTCTTATTACTATTATTACAGCTGCTACTGGAGGGGGAACTACATTTTGACATTTTGTTGCATTTTTTATACAGTCACGATTAAGTATCTGTCTATCTATCTAGCCAACCACTTCAATGTACTGTAAGGCTGATGCCACAATTGCCCTAAATTAACAGTACTGGTAATTACCAAAATCATCTATTATGTTTCTGTAATAGTTAATCCACCAGTATGCGCAAGGTCTTTAATTATCTCTGCTGAGTAGGTTTTTTTATTGGTGTTTATATATATATTTATTAGGGCTGTCAAAATTAACGTATTAATCCAAATTAATTCATTTGCATGATTCATTTGATAAAAATTTTTCACACAATTAACGCATGCGCAATACACAATAACTCAATATCCACAATTACACCCACTGACATGGACTAACCACTGATTACTGGTACACAACCAGTGTTAATTTATTGACAAAAATTTTCATCATTGTTTTCATCACAAATATATTTTGGCAGATGAAAATGAAACAAAAATTAAAAATTAAGTCAATAATTGAGATGAAATTGATGACTAAATTAAGTGACATTTTTGGCAACAAATAAAAGACAAGACGAAAACAGACAGTGACGAAATCCAATCAAAAGAAGGGAAAGATATGAGTAAATGACAAAAAAGCCACTCAAAACAATGGAAGAGGTGGGGCTGGATGAGAAGAGAACCAATCAGAACATCTTATTGATAAAATATTGATAAAAAGACGAGAAAATATCCACGGCTGAGACAAAAACATGGGGACATTTGTGGCCCATTTCATGTTTGACAATGATGAAAACAAGACAAAGTGTAAAGCATGCGGATGGAACACAATAAATATGAAGCGACATTTACAGAATAACCAATGGGATCTTTCTTCAAAGGTAAATTTGTTTAGACTTTATTTTATTTTATTGTGTAAAATGAAATTGTATAAAAACTGCAGCGACAACAACAACATTTGTCACATTTAATGTGACAAATTGATTTACTGTCAAATTGAGTAAGATAAATTGTCACCTTCATCAAGTTAGAAACATGTGACGTTATGTTACTGTCATGATACTAATGTGATTAATGCTGATATTTATGTATATTATATAATGTTTCACTTGTTAAATGTTAGGATATTATTAGATTAGTGTCATGTGACACTATCATTACATTACAAAGCAGGTGTTATTTCCTTTAGTATACACAAGTTTAAATTAGGAAAAAAAAAACATTTTGATCGAAAATAATAAGCAATTTTTGTCGACTAAATCAGTAATACATTTAGTTGACTAAAATTGCTTATTATTTTTTTCGACTAAAAGTAAACAAACTAAAACAAGATGAATAAATCTTGACTAAAGCTAAGCTTAATTTTAGTCAAAAGACTAAGACTAAATCTAAACTAAAAGTTCTTGTCAAAATTAACACTGTGACAAACAATAGGTGACGGAAAATGACTCACCATGTTTTATATTGTGGCGCTGGGCGGCCATGTGGAGTAAAGAACGACGAGGAGACCGGCGGTTCACACACAAGCACTTTATTCCAACCCCCTCAACTCAACAGTCTGGCACGAACTGAACA
>JAQQAE010005839.1:0-17232 GCA_029823295.1 Pseudamia nigra
TTGGGTGCAATAATGGCTTTTGTTATTTGACCAAAAATGCTTCTTTGTATAATTATATCAAATTTATACTAGATATGGTTGAACAAATATGCTCAGTGTTGTAGCCAATAATTCCAGTTGAACAAATATGACCTATAAGGACCTTGTATTGGTTTATTTTAAGGAAAAATGTTTTTTTCAGTTTATTTCTCATTGCTTTTAAGTAGCCATTTATTCAAATTATAATTACTTAAACATACAAGAGACTAAGTTTTTTAATGTGTAGATCTGACTGATCTGATTTTGTCAAATAATTGCACCACTGTCAAAGTAATTTTGTGTCATTTCTGGATGGAACATTTTCTTGAATAATCTATAGCCTTAATTACACAGACATTGATTCAAGAATAAAATAAAGCAACAAAATCATTGGCACAACACTACAATAACAATATGGCACTGGTTAAAAGTGACCACATAGTTGACATCTCTGAAAAACTAAAAGAGAAGGGATTAACTGCATTAATTGCAGCTTATTCTACAATGATCAATGTAACTTTCAATATCCCGTACATCTCCACTTTTCCCTCCTTTTATCCCTCCAAAAGAATGCTTCAAAAACTATTATTAATATAATAAAGATGCTCTTGAAAATACTAGTCCTGTATTAAATACCAATGATCATCCACTTTGGGGTGATGAATATTTAGGGAAGTAATTGTTTACAACGCTCAAGCATTGAGCTGATCTGGTAATCAGGCTATGAAATACAATATTTATTCATTAGAGCAGATTTAATGAGGCCTTGCGGCGCTAATTATGAAAACCAGTGTAGCAGTAAATGAGTAGCGCACGGTGGCGGGCTGCAGGGTACCTGTAAGGAGGGACTGGGGGTTGAAGTGCCCTGAGTGCCATGGCACACTGAGCAGCAACACACAACCCGAGTGTGGCCGTGAAGGCAGCAGCGATACATCACTGGACCTGCCGACAGGTCACAGATGGGCCCTGCTGTACTTCCTCCACGAGTACAGGCTGGATTTCCCCACCTTAATATCCAGTTTATCTTAGTTCACACCACTGACAAGAAAATAGAAAATGTAACCTACACTGGTGCTTCAGGTAGATAAGGTCATTACAACTCATCTGTTTAATATTTTCGACTCCTTAAAAAAATGCCTGGTTTGGAACACTCTGAGCGCTTATTCTGCAGTTTCTATTTGTATGCAGGTCTAGAGAGATGTGGTAGGATTTCACAGCATAATATGGGCTTTGATTGACTGATATTTTCATTATGGCTGCAGGGTAGCATGAAGACTGTTAATTTGCTTGAGAGTCCTGCAGGTCTACTGTGATTGTAGTAGAGCCAGAAGAAAAGCTGAATAAATGAAACTCACAGGGCACAATCACAATCTGTGGGTCAAAATCAACTGATTAATTATAATTTAGAATCAATCTGTCAGGCCTCTGTAATAAACACCCTTTCAGGCTTGCTGCCTAATAACCAGCTCTGCATAGGACACTTTGTAACATGATACCCACCATGCTACACTATGCAAAGCTGAATGATTTCAGCAACTGCTTGAATATTTGTAATAATTAAGATTAAGACTAAAAAAAAGATTTATTCAGACTTTTTAATACAGCTCTGCAATATAAGTTTTCACATACAAAAATAATCTGTCTGGTTCTGACCGCTACATCCTGTAACATATGGTGAGAAAAGTGCAGTTAAATGCACAGTGAGTGACTCTGGGTGGCAGGAGGCTTATGACATGTTCCTCTCCTCCTGTTCCAGCCTGCAAAGTGATGGAAACAGCAGTTTGGTCCAGGTGTCAGGGACATTATCAAAGAAAAGGGCTGCCTGCAGTTGCTCCATCTCACAGGAAATTGCCAACTCACCCTAACAAAGGAAGGCATAAGTGCACTTGCTGCTGCCTTCAGGGGGAGCGTGATAAGATGACATTATAAATACAGAATTGTTCATGGAGGTGGAGGAGTAGGCACATCAGGCAGCTGAACTTGACAATTCTGTTTTCATGTGCATGCCTAAAGCCTGTATAGATTTATCAAAAACAAAATATGCACCATATCCATTTTAAATGTGTTAAGCCGTAATTATAACATGGTTATACTAAAACTTCTAGGGACAGTGCCTTTACATAGCTTACAACAGTGACCTCCAGAGTACAAACAGATAAGATCAAGTGCCCCAGATTTTGCTCATTTGGACTATAAAGTAAATATTTTAATGCCAATAATTATGTAAAATTTTGTAGTTTGTAGACTATTTTTCACACACAGTATGTCAATTATTATCATCAGCACTTCTATTTACATTTAGCTCAGTAACACTAGTTTCTTATTTACCTTAGCTTACATTTAAGAATCATTTTGGTGCAAAATGAAACCTTTTACATTTAATTATTTTATTATTTAGCCCATATAAGTTTGCATTTTGATCTTTTAATTCAATAATTGCTAGAGTACATTATACAATACATTTAGCAACTAAAGTATTGTTAGCTTGCTTAGCATACACGGTAAACATAAAATTTAACCCATTAGTCAATGAACTATTAATTTAATTAACTTTTCATGTCTTATGCAAAGTGCTTACACTAATTCAATTATCCTAATTCAGTTATCTTACTCTTACCAATCCTTTAGTTTAATGCTAACCATTTTATCATGCATCTGCTAGCATTCTTATAGCTTGCTATATAAAACAATAAGCTAAACTACAAGCTGTATTACATTTAGCTATTTTACTACTTAGACAATTTTAGTTCTCACTTTGATACATTAATTTAACTGTTTACGTGTCACATCTATCTAAATATTGATTCATTGTATTTTGAGCAGTCTATGAATTTAAACCTTCAGCATAAAGATGTTTGCAGTTAGCACTTTTGTATGAAGCACTACTGTAGGCTACACTGAGCAAACTTATTAATGTTAGCTTGCACTTGAACACTTGCATTTCTGTAAATGTAATTTTAAGCATTTATATTGTCACTTACTTTGAATTAAATATAGTAAACACCATTATTCTACATTACATGTAATATATAATAAATATATTAATATATTACGTTACACTCTATGCATATAACTAGCTATTTATTAATGTTAGCTTACACTGACCAATGTATTAATGTAACCCTATTAGCATTTATTTTACTTTTAGTTGAAACAATATTGCTTATCTTGGTTACTATTTAGATTTGTTAAATGGGTTGAATTAGAATTATATTTGGTCACTTTTATGTTGCCATATTAAACACTCAGGGACCCTATGCATTGTAGTTAGACAAGCTATTTAGTTAGGTACAGTATTTGTGCTGTCCACTTTGAACAGTCAGTTCAGAAGGATGGGTGATTTGATGCTGCTTTTTAGCTGTTTTCTGTTGTTATATGAAACACTTCATTAGGCCACCTTCAGATAAATATCTTTATTTCTAATAAAATGTGTATCTCCATTTCAAGATGTGGTATTAAAAAGAGTTCTACTGAATTTTGATGGTCAGCTTACTCGTAAATATAGCATGCACTTGCTAAAAAGCAGTTATGGCATCAGTTTGGAATCCTTTTCCCCTTAAAAAAATGTAGATATGATTTAATTGCGGTTTAGAATGAAATCTCCTTTATGAGTGTCCCATGAGGTAAACACATGCCTGGTTGGTGGTCACTGACTTAGTACTTAACCTCTATGAAGACTGACACATGGACACAGTGATACAGAATATATTCATATGACTTGTAACTAATAAGGATATCCTACCATGATTTATTAGACCTTCTGCAAATAGCAACACAGAGGGCTTTACAGCAAAATATTATTTTCAAAATAGCAAGCAAAATAGGTGACCATTCCATGTTGGGTTAAAAATGCATCATCTGCAGCCTCTTATGTGGATTTTATCTTCTCTATGCCCAGTTTCCATTGACACCTGAAGGGGGAGCTCTAATACAGGCAACTTACTTATCAATTTCAACTTTCAACAAGTCCTTAAGACAGAATGAGAAAGTAAAAGGTTGTCAGAGTTTTGCCTCACATATCCCAAAAATTTAATCAATATTGAGAACAGAAATGCAAATCAGAAAGTCTACAATGTCTGGCAATGAAATCAGTACATTTATGAAAACCCTATGCCTTTCAAGAGCAGTGCAGCGGCAGAGATGAATATTCAGCTGTAGACAAAAGGACAGTGACATTGTGTGTGCATAGTGTTGTGAACTTTGTATTTAATTCTCTATAGGAGTCCAGCAGCTCACTTTGGCAGTAGGAAGGGAGGGTGGAGGGGGGTAATTATGACCAGGGGAACACAGAGCTGTAATCTGTAAATCTATTCTTACCCTAAGTGAGAACTGGTACATTGGATTGATTTTATTGAGATCATACATTATAAATGGGGCATGGAAGAGCTTACAGCCTTGAGATGGTGGTGCTCACGTGCTTCATTAATTTTTACTTCATTAACTCTCTCCTTCAGACCCTTCAACACACAATTCATTGCCGGCCATGAATCCAGGCTACAGGCAAATGGACAAGCCTGGGACGACTTTCAGTGGAGTGGATACACTGGGTAACACTGTCAAAACAAATCAGTAACACATGAGATACACATAACCTCAGATCAGCATGGATTCATGCATGGGGTCACTTTTTTAAGCTTGTGGCTTTACATTATAACCATGTTCATAAAGAATAAACATATTCCTTCCAGTCACAGTAAGATGAAGTGCTGCAACAATTTAGCTGTCAGAAAGTCATTTCACATAGAAGGAAAAAAGAATGGAAACCAAAAGTTTGGCTGAAGCATAAACCTTATTGATAGTAGTTCTGTTAGAGAAATCACGCCACTGACATTAGGGCATTTAGAAACAGTTATAAGTTCCCGTCTCTCCTTTAAAATCAAACATAACAACTGCACATTATTCATCCAAAGGCCACAAGTATATTCCTGCCGTGTGATTACTTTATTCTGTGGTTACAAATCAATATGCGCAGCGGTGGTTTTTGAATCACAGCAAGAAATTTCAAAAATTCCACTTGGGCCCTTTAGAATGGATCATTTGTTTAATATTATTGCCTTAAAACCAACAATACCAATCAGTCATGAAAGCACCTATGGATACTGCTGTGCCCTGAGTCACTATTAACTGCAGACAAGTGATGGCCTCCGCTGGTTTGCAGCGGAGCCATGGGAAAGAGAGGAGGTAAAGAGGGATAAAGGGATAGTACAGTACTGGTTTGCTTTCGCCTTGTTCTGTTTTTAGTGATTGACCTATTCAGCAGCAATGGCGGTGTGTGCTGCTGTGGAAAATGAACACTGCAGTATATGTAGAACTCTTGAGAAAAGTTCAGTCAGACTTTGAAAGAACCTGTAGGTGAGAAGAAGCAGATGCAACATTGGAAAATCTGATCCTATGTAACACCTTTTTAGAGAAAAATGGCACATTTGGATGCAGTGTGGGAATTGGTAGTAATGCTATTCTGATTCTGATTGTTCCCATGTCTCCAAAAACCCCGATCTACATAAATAATGATAGTTTTGTCCATTGTTGGGTTCTTTTTAATTTTGTTTGTTATTTTCTCGATTCTTTAATTCACTTTACTTAATTTACTTGGGAATAGTTTGATCTTTTTGTAGATTACTCCTGCAGATTAACCTGTGTTCACTTTGTTAATTTAATGTGACAAACAACAGCATATGAGTGAGATCTTTTTGTATTATGTTACATATACATCTTATAGTACATTTAATTATCTTTTGTATTTAAAGGGATAAATACACATAAGATATTTTCATATACAGATTGTTTTACTGTAAAAAAATGCCAACGTTATGTTAGTTTCTAGTGAAATTTTTCAGTACTTTATGTAAATAATAACAGTTTTGTTCATTGTTAGGTTCACTTCTGTTCATTTTTATAAATTCTTACTTCAGTGTTGTTAATTTTTTTCAGTTGGTTTGCTCATTTTCTGTTTAGTGCATCTTAATATCTTTTAATTTGGGCAAAGTACAAAAAGGTGACGTGGATTCATTTTCAGTAGGATATCTAGACACATTTGTCAGTTTATGGTGAATTTTTGGTTGTTTATTGCTCATATTGTTGATTATTTTGTTCATTTTCTTGATTGTTTTAGTCATTTTTATTCCCTTCACATATTTATGCACAGATTGATGCATTATAGACCCTACACATCCTATGCCCTTGTCGGTAGCGAACCTCGTATGCAGACTGCGAAGTTGTTCATGCTGCAAACCTGTTGTCAAACTCTTCCGTCACTGAGCATGAGAACAACATGCGTCAGTGAGCAGGCGCTAAGTGCCTTTCCTCTGAGGCAGTATAAACTTGCTAACATTTTAAATCTGTTACGACAGCTGTCCCAGGGAACATTGGTGAGATCTGTTTCACCGCACATGTTGAAATGATGATTCCGTCATTATATTTGCCATCAAACAATGTCTCCAAAGCGAACAGTTGACAAAATCCTGTTAAAACATTTGGGGCGAGCTCTTAAAGGAAGAATTAATGGGAGCAAAAGAAAAACAGCTCTTAGACAATTAGCACCAGAGACCACTCTATAATCTTAAGATTATTTTCACCACTTAAAAGCACCACACATGGTTTGTATTGTGGAGGGGCAGAATGAACAACACTTGAGTGGATTTGATTTGGTCTCCCTAATCTGCATTTCCTTTAACATGCCTTTCTTCTGTTCCAAAATGTCAGTGTTGATCAACTCCAGCTGGAATAAACCAGTGTGTCATCCCAGTTGCACAATCCTTGAGAAGATTTTTCCCAAGAGGAAGGAGTAAAGCATTTGGTCTAAGATGTGTTTCCAGCTAATGTCTGTCACATTATGCAGATGGAACAGAGATTTTGTTTGTGACTGAGTAAGTGCAGAAATCACAGCAAAATCACAAAATTTATCAATTTTGTGATTCTCTAACTTCTGGTCAAAGTATCTAATCTATGGCTGTGACTAACAATTACTTTGTGTCAATTCATTTGTCAATTATTTTCAATTAAATGAGTAATCGCTTAGTCTACAAAACATCAGGAAATGGCAAAAAAGTGTTCACCAAATGCAAGTTAGTGTCCTCAGATGTCTTATTTCATTCACATCCCAAAGATATTTTCACTGCCAAAAAGGAGGAACAAAATATTAACATGAGAATTTGAACCATTTTGCTAAAAAGAGTAACTTTTTTTCAACATTAAGTTACTCAAACTGAGCAGTCAATTATCAAAACAATTTATAGTCAATTATTTATTCATTTGTTTGTTTATTTGAAAGGTTCAATGCATATTAATGAACAGTGGTATAAAATACAGATGTAAATATGCTGGTTAACTGCTAATTTGCATCTGCAAAACATCAGTTCTATTCTAAATACACTTGATTTAAGACACATGTGGCTTAACAAGTAGCATTTCAGGGACGTAGGACTGTTTTATATGGGGCATTTTAAGTAACATGTTAAGTCCTTTTTTCTATTGGCATCTTTTCTTAATTGCTGCAAGTATATTCTTTTTCTCATGCGTCAGATACCTCCTATATAGTATAAGTATGTATTGCTTACAACATTCACTCTGCAATAGACGACTGTTCATATGAAACACTAGTTACTTATCTTGTTTTTTAATTGTTTTTCAGCCAGAATACATTACAATATTCAATACAAAAATATAGACATTTTGTTAATGACCCCAAAACAGACAATCTATTCTTCCTGTATAAATCTATGAGCTAAAATAGAGTGAAATTAATCTGCAATTCATTTTTCTGGAGATCCCCCCAGGCACTCAAAAGGGCCCACAGTGGTGCCCAGATCTCACTTTGAGAACCATTATATTGGATCTGGTTAACAGAAACATCCCAGAGCTATCATCATTTAAATAACACGTTGTATTTTGTGAATTTAAAAAAAAACTGTAATTGCAAAATTTGAAATTTAACCCCGGGGCTGGTTTCTACACCAAACATGCTTTGGCTGGTTAGGCTTAGTCACAGAGGAAATGTCTGGCACACAGATTGAATTTGTTCTCTCTGAAGTCAGAGGCAGGAAAACAATTAAGTGTCTGCCGCACATTTCACTGTGTACCACTTGACACAGTTTTCACATCACTGGGGCAATTGTCTGCAGAGAGCAGTGAGACAAAGCCATTACTTCCAATGTCTCCAAAAGATGGCATTGTTATTTTCTGATTTTGAAACATTTCAATTAAGCCACTGATGGAGATAATAAACATAATGATGTGAGACTTGTACTGTTTTCTTTTGTTCTGTCATGTCCATTTTCAGGGTGGTTGCTGCTGCTAAGTCAGAGGTGCATCACATGGAGCTTTGGTCTGGGGGCCGTCTGTCTGTGTGTCTTCGCTCCGGAGCCCCTTCCCCTCCTCAACCTCAGTCTTTCATTCAACGTCGAGTCCTTTCAAAACAAGGTGAAGTTCAGCAAAGTTTCTCTGCAGAGATGATCAAACAGTCACATCACTAATGGCGATGGGTGACAGGGCCAGTGAATACAGATCAGCTTTAATTGTGGTGGGTCTTACTGCCACTGTCTGTCAATCTGAGCCTTTGAATTGGTGAAAATTTGCTCTGTTCATTCTGTTAAATGATGTATCCAATTAAATGCTTTAGAATTCATGATCTTCAGTCAAGGTTAAATGAAAGCAGTTACTCCTGTCAGTAAGGTGATTAAAAGCTGCCTACATCAGGCACATTTTGTGCAAAAATTTAAATTTGGGACTAAAGCATGAATCTTTATTCATTATGTGCAGTCCTGCTATATAAATGTCCAGCACAACTGCTCTTAATCACCTTGTTCATTTTAAATCTCACTTTAGTCCTTTTTATTAAAAGGCATTTCAGTATTTAAATGACAGTGTTTTACATATTCACATTACACCAATTCAGTGAACTTTTACAGAGAAAAATATGTCTTTTAAAAACATTTCTCTTTTTTGTCTTTTTGTAGAACATGCTAAAACCCTCCAAATCATTTTATGTTTCTTGGTAACCACTCTGTTTTATATGATGACAAATATTGTGTCCCATTACCTTTATAAGTACGACTGAAGGGGGAAGACAAGTCCTGCTGCAGAAAAACAAAGAATAAGGTTTTTTGACAGTGGGTTAAAATGAACTATTAGACAACAGCAAGGAAATTAATTTTCTCTCTAGAAGATGAATGTTGTACAAGGTTATTAATGACCATATAATATGCTTATGCAAGTACGTTTCCCGTGTCGCTGTGATAAATGTGACGATAGTGTTGAAGAGCGTGTTGACTAATGAGTGTTGTCCAGGGATCTGATCCTGGTGCCCTCTGGGGAAAAAGCCACCGTCTGGATCTGACACCTCACATGATGTTAACGCCCTGAAGTCCACCAGTCACGCTGCTTGTTATACAATCAGCTCTGTCATTTATGTACTTCATTGCTCAGTCTCCGCGGAATTTCAAAGTCATGGAGTCACTGCTTCTTATAGGATGGCATTTGTTTTGAAACAGCTTTAAAGTCAAAATCACCTTCAGAGGCAGGGACCACCAAACCTGAAACACCTGATATTTCAACTGAACTCTCTAATGCAGTCCAATAAAAACAATAAATTGTTAATTGCTGCAATTTTTAATAGAGTATTAGATATAGAGACTTTACACCATCAGAGAAGTATTCTCTAAGTACAAAAATAATCAATCAACCAACTTTAGGTTTTGTAGCAGTGAGATGCATATATTTAGCATGCCAAAGACCCCCCTCCTTAAATAATCCCCAAATATAAAGCAATTCAAATACCCTTTCTCACCACTACCACAAAAAGGCACTAAAATAAACAATAAAATGCATATCCAGGGGACTTGGATATACAGTAAATGTGATACAAAGGGTTTGTAGAAATGTTAAAATATGAACTTGTTGTCTTTTAGCTTGCAGCGAAGTGTGTATCACTTAGTTGTAAATGTCAGATAAATGGAGAATGCAGCAGCATCAGAAAACTTTCAGTGGAACTTTCATAGGTTTGTGCATATTGTGTCTCCTACAGATACATAATGGGATACAGGCCCAGAGCCAGGATGCACATTTGAATGACTGCCAAATACACAAACTAGACTCACTGAGGGTTTCATGGTGAATAAATAAGGCTGTGGATTACATCAAATCTCTTCTCAAACCACTACTCCTGCATGCCATTCCCAGTGTAGAGACCATTTAAACTCTAGAAGGGGCCAAACATCAGCAGTTGGTCTCCTTTAAACAAGTCTGAGTAAAGTAGAAAAATAAATAAAGCCCCCGGCTCCCTACTTTAATGTATTCAATTAACTGGGGTCCCTCTAGAGAACTCCAGCGCTCACTTGGATAAAGAGAGAGCATATCGCCTGGAGATGAATACGCTGAATGCTCTCATTCTGAAGGCCATGATTGGAAATCTTCTTCAACAGGTTCTTACTTAATTAAACTTCCCTTCATCTGACTTTCTGACGCTTTCGAGGGAAAATTGGGAGAGGCACATTCAAAGCCAGGGAAACTTTGTTTGCTGCTGCATGTTGTTTACAGGGGCAATTCGAGGAACTTGTAGGGTCTGTGAAAACCTTCACCATCACTGACGAAAGTCAACTCAGGCTGAAAGAACAGAGAAGTATATAACATCTCCAATTCAATCATAGACAATTATGTTGTGAAATGAGAGAAATTCAGCTGCCGTCAAGTCTAAGTGGGAGGGATAATTATCTGGCAGTCATTACTGCTCCCATAATAGCATTTAACGACATTCATATACTGTATGAACATATTGCACTTGTTGGAAACATGTAGGTTGAAAATAATCAGATCTGCCGTGCCTTGTATATATATATGAAATCTTCTGTATAGTGAGGATTGTAACATTTTCATCATGTCCTTGGCTGAATAAGTGTGTTAGTGTGAAATTTACCTAATTATCTCCAATATGCCTCATGAGAATCCATTCAGCGTCCCTTTGTACCTTATTTTCCCTCTGCAGCGCCTTTGTGCAGCAAAGCCCCAAAAGAATTTTCTATCTATTAAAATCAATCTCTCATCGCATCGCCTACATCCACCATGTGCTGCACTTCTTCCTTCCATAACAAATCAACTTAATCAAGCTCATTAAGTGCCATTATTAGGTATTTATTGTTATCTCCCTCAGTGTAGTGCTGACAGGTCCACCCCGCCCACCTGTGTCCCCCTTGATACCAGGACCTTTGCTTGTCACGGCGGCTCGACACTCGCTGCTTCTAATTGGCTCTCATTGTTTTGCTTTTGCGAGAAAATGGAGTGGTTTGTTCCACATCTCTATCACACATGAACTTCTCTTTTTGTCGCACTTCGGTCTCTATGATGTATGATGTAAATGGTGTAAAAGAAAGTAGTATAGAACAGTACAGGCCAAAAGTTTGGACACACCTTCTCATTCAATGTGTTTCCTTTATTTTCATGACCACATTTACATTTATCTGTAGATCTCAATGAAGGCATCAAAACTATGAATGAACACATATATTCCATATGTACTTAAAAAAGTGTGAAATAACTGAAAACATGTCTTATATTCTAGTTTCTTCAAAGTAGCCATCCTTTGCTCTGATTACTGCTTTGCACACTCTTGGCATTCTCTTGATGAGCTTCAAGAGGTCGTCACCTGAAATGGTTTTCCAACAGTCTTGAAGGAGTTCCCAGACATGCTTAGCACTTGTTGGCCCTTTTGCCTTCACTCTGCAGTCCATCACACCCAAAAACATCTCAATTGTGTTCAGCTCCGGTGACTGTGGAGGCCAGGTCATCTGGTGCAGCACTCCATCACCCTGTTTGGAGTCACTGTCCTGTTAAAAAATATATGAGGGTCCAACTAAACGCAAACCGGATGGGATGGCATGTGGCTGCAGGATGCTGGGGTAGGCATACTAGTACAGTATGCCTTCAATTTTGAATAAATCCCCAACAGTGTCACTGGCAAAGCACCCCCACACCATCACACCTCCTCCTGCATGCTTCACGGTGGGATCCAGGCATGTGGAATCCATCCGTTCACCTTTTCTGCGTCGCACAAAGACACGGCGGTTGGAACCAAAGATCTCAAATTTGGACTCATCAGACCAAAGCACAGATTTCCACTTGTCTAATATCCATTCCTTGTGTTTTTTGGCCCAAACAAATCTCTTCTGCTTGTTGGCTCTCCTTAGCAGTGGTTTTCTAGCAGCTATTTGACCATGAAGGCCTGATTCGCGGAGTCTCCTTTTAACATCTCCTAGAGATGTGTCTGCTGCTAAAACTCTGTGTAGCATACATCTGTAATCTGAGCTGCTGTTAACCTGCGATTTTTGAAGCTGGTGACTCGGATGAACTTATCCTCAGCAGCAGAGGTGACTCTTGAGCTTCCTTTCCTGGGGCGGTCCTCATGTGACTCAGTTTTGTTGTAGCGCTTGATGGTTTTTGCAACTGCGCTTGAGGACACATTCAAAGTTTTTGCAATTTTCCAGACTGACTGACCGTCATTTTTTAAAGTAATGATGGCCACTCGTTTCTCTTTACTTAGCTGATCGGTTCTTGCCATAACATAAATTCTAACAGTTGTCCAATAGGGCTGTTGGCTGTGTATCAACCTGATTTCTGAACAACACAACTGATGTTCCCAACCCCATTAATAAGGCAAGAAATTCCACTAATTAACCCTGACAAGGCACACCTTTGACGTGAACACCATTTCAGGTGACGACCTCATGAAGCTCATTGAGACAACACCAAGGGTTTGCAGCGCTATCAAAAAAGTAAAGGGTGGCTACTTCGAGGAATCTAAAATATGAGACATATTTAGAGTTATATCACACTTTTTTGTTAAGTACATAATTCCATATGTGTTCATTCATAGTTTTGATGCCTTCAGTGAGAATCTACAATGTAAATAATCATGAAAATAAAGGAAACGCATTAAATGAGAAGGTGTGTCCAGACTTTTGCCCTGTACTGTAGTTATGTTCCAGTAGAAGAGAGTGTTCTTCATTGTTATTTCTGGATATACAGTACAGTATGTGCAAACCTCTGTAACACCTATCACATGGTTTGTTCCTTCTCTTACTGTTGAAGGTCCCATACGAAACATGTAATTTAAATCTGTACAGCTTACATGTGTCTATTAGATATGTCAGATTTTTTCTTAATTTTCCAAGGGCCTCTTTATAAGTCTGCCACACATGCTCTGCTTTAACTGTGAAGTGTCATTACTGCCCACTTTTAAGCAGAAAACCCTCTGATTGGTTGAATCACAAGTCATTCCCAAGGTGATATGAGAACACATTCTGTCACAAGACTACAATTAACATGCAATCAGGCACTTTATATGGATAATTTTCTGAAAAAAAAAAGAATTTTGGTTGGTTGCTCAGGGCTAATTTTAGCTTGAGAATGATTGGTTGTAACATGTGATGTTTTAAAATCTAAAAATGTATAAATCTGCGGGCTCTAGGGTTGGCAGCGACTAGTGCATTTTAGCTTGACTTTGGTTATGATTGGCACAAATCACAAAAAATCAAAATGGCTTGTTTTTTTTGTTGTCCATCTTGTTGTGTGAATTTCTCAGGATGAGCAATCCTGATGGTGCGTTCCATTTATACTTGGAGGTCAGAATTGCATGTTACTGCACTGTTTGCGTGTGCAAAATGCCATGTACAGCTGCTTTCATGTAGAGTGCACATTTGTTTAGGAATGATCCATGCTCCGGATGAGCTGGCTTCCCAGTATGCATCCATGGTTTTCCGACTTTGCAGTTTGAACGTGATCAGCTCAGAGTTCCGACCTCCGAGGGCATGCCCCATGAGCAAGGTCATATTTTATAACTTGTACTTTGCATCATAGTCTTTATATAAAAAACAAAGCCGCATGAAAATAGTTTTTCACAGTACGAAACGTTACAGGAGCATCGGAACCAGAATGAGTGGACTTCTGAACAACTTCCTCCCACAGGCTGTGAAGCTGCTAAACACTGGACACTATTTCCACACTTGGCTACTTAAATCTACAGTCACTTTACTGTGTTAACCAACATGGGACTCAGGGATTTGTATCTGTTTTGTGTTCATGTGTTTACATTTTTAATACCTTCCTATCTAATAGTATTTTATTTTTAACTTACTGAATGTATATTGCTGAATGTGATACATTTGCACTTGTGATTCCTCAGAAACACAATTTTGTTCCGCCCGCAATGCAGCTGTATGTCTGGCTAAATGACCTGCATGAGTGGCAAGAAAATATTGCACCTTAATACAAACTACCACTTCCAAATGCAGTCAGCGTTAGAAGCAAACCTTCTGCATAATGATGATTGAATACTAAAAAACCTGATGGAACGACTTCCTGTAGTGGTTTGACTTTTCTGTACATTTTTTCATTTTTGTTCCTTTTGTGGATATTTTTGTTAATTTTTGTTAATTGTTTCTGATCATTTCATTCAACAAACAAAATATTGAAGAAAACAATTAGCGAGAAAAGGGGAATATTGGTGACCCAACTGTGTTATAATTAATTAATATCTACTGTATCTTCATTAACAACCAAATTCTGTTGTAACTCATCCTGGATTCCTCAGTCCCAACCTGGTTGGACACCATATACTAACATAACTGACGTCCGTGGCGAATGAGCTGATCCACAGACCCCCTTATCCCCTTTGTGTTTAAGTGTGGCGTTAAACACTGTGGATGCTCCTTAATGCAGCATGGCCAATGTATTTCCACAGCTGTCAGCATGACGGACAGAGGGGAGAGGCTTCTACCTGCACACAATAGACCTGCAGGATGGCAGTGCGGGTAATGAGACAGAGGGAGGGGGGTGGATATGTGTGGGTTGCTGGGTGAAGGGGGGCGGTGGAGGGTGTGGGAAGTTTGTCCCATCGCAGGAGTTATTAAGTTTGTCTCTCGGACACACTTGGTTTCACCAGGGTGCTCGTCCCTCATTCATAATAGATGCTAATCTGTTCAGGGCTGACTGATGACAGAGCTTCCTGCCCTTCATAGAATTAGTCCTCAGCTTTATCAAAGGACCCAAACTGCCTGCTAATTAGACTCATTTCCTCTAGCATGAATTATTTATTTCCATTGTAACTGATCAGAGGCGATTGTGACGCATCATGCTGCCACCAGTTTTCACACAGATGCGCATGCCAACACAAGTTTTCAAACTCTCACTGCAGCGTATGAGTGTTCAAAGGAAGGAGTGGTTCAGCTGAGTCTGCTTCCTCTTTAAATGAACCGTCTTCAGGAGATTCAGTGACATGGTACATGAAAAGTAACTAAGTACATCTACTCAAGCACTAAGGTACAAACTAACTCTACTTATTTCTCCTTATTTCTACTTTATGCTATTTTTACTCTCTTTCCCCTTACTTCAAAGACAATTATTGTATGTATTACTCCATTACATTTATTTAATAGCTTTACTGTATATGTTAAATATGCAGACATTACATAATGCAGTTTTCCCAAACTTCACATTGTTTTATTTATTTTTGTGAATATTGTTTAGTATTGTGTTCATCATTGTCCATTTTCACGATTATTCTGTTCAATTTATGTTCATTTTGTATTTTGCTCCTATTTTATTCATTCTTTTACTTTTTCATTTTTTGTTCACTTCTTCTTGCTGTTTTTCATCAATATTTAGTTAATTTTGTGCTCATTTTATTAATTATGATTAAATTTCTTTGTTTTGTTTGTTGATCATTTTCCATCAATAGTTTTAAAATTTTCATGATTATGTTGTTCATTTTTTGTTACTTTGTTCAAAACTGTGGCCACTGTTGCAGATTTGTGTTAATTTGGCTAATTATTTTGATCATTTTCTGTTTTATATTGTTCACATTTGGGTATTTCTTTCAGTATTGTATTCAGTATTGATTACTTTGTTGATGCAGTTCTTATTTGGTTCAGTTTTATTTGGTTGGTTTGTGATTCCAGGTGCAAAGTGAGTTGTTAAAAGCTCAACAAAACAATACATGTTCAAAACTGGAAACAAGCAAAATTATAAATAATTAACAAAATAGGCAATAATGAATAATATCATAAATGAAATAAGAGATGAAGTAAAGAGAAGAGATAAAGATGAGTGATCTACTCAATAAAATGAACAAAAATGAAAATTCAATAAAAAACGCAATAAAGAACAAACTGGACAAAAATTAACAGTACAACACATAAAATGAACAAAATATCCATCAAAATGAAGAAAATGAATCCAATAATACGTAAAATGAGGAAAAATGAATCAACCATATGAATAAAATAATCAGCAAAGTCAAAGCAAGCAGCAATATAATCAACAATAGTATACTGTACAAATTGAGTAATACAATGAAAATAAATAAAAATGTATAGAAGAATCAAATATAACATAAAAATGAACAAAGAATTCAGGAACAAAATGAATAACATACAAGTAAAATGAATGAGAATGAAAAATATAAGAAAGAAAATTATCATAAATGAACAATATAAGTCAAATGAAAAATAAATAAAGAGTACTGTATAAGCAACAAAAAAGAAGAAAATGAACTCAACTAAATTAACAATATAACAACAAAGGAAGAAACAAACTAATCCACACAATTAACAATAACAACTTGACAAAGAAAATAAAAAATTAACAAAATGAACAGAAAGAAAAAAAGAATAAAACTGTAAAGAGGAGAAAAATGAAAATCAAATGAAAA
Source organism: Pseudamia nigra (assembly GCA_029823295.1). Lineage (NCBI taxonomy): Eukaryota > Metazoa > Chordata > Actinopteri > Kurtiformes > Apogonidae > Pseudamia > Pseudamia nigra. The sequence goes on from JAQQAE010005839.1 coordinate 16,715, forward strand.
AGAATAGGATTTGGTTAGATTTTTTGTTTATTATGTTGTTTTTTTTTGGTTTTTGTTAATCTGAGCTCCTTGATAAGGGTTAATAAAACTTTGATCCATACAGTGACTCTCATAGAGGTCGACAATTAAAAGATTCCTTCCTTGCGGTAAATTCTGAAATGATTCCACTCCGTTGATGCATCTGAAAAGTAACAGTGCAGCCTCTTATGGCTGTGATGTTCCAGACTGAAGGTTATTGATATATCCCATAAGTTCTGTTCTCCTCATCAAAACATTCACTCCTTAATTACATCTACTTAAGCAATTTTGTGGTGGGGAAAAAAGTGTTGTGCTTAATTGCATTACTATCTAGAAGGAAGAAATATGCAGAGCGAAAAAACATATAGCAACGTGAGGGAACTGCTAATTAGTCCGATATTTGGTTTGCATTTCCAAACAGCACACACACACACACACACCCCCACACACACACACACACACCCCCACACACACACACACACACACACACACACACACAC
>JAQQAE010005840.1:0-17231 GCA_029823295.1 Pseudamia nigra
AACCTCTCTTATCTTTTTAAATGGGTGAACTTGCACATTTTTACATTTCCCAATACTTATTGTCCCCACTGTAGTGTAATCATTTTCAGATTTTGGAATGTAGTAATTCTACATTTTATTTTATTATTCCCGCCTTTCAGTTCTGGTAAATGTAATTCAAGGTTTATCTTTACCTGTTTGTGAATTGATCTGAAAGTGCCTGTCAGTGTGTAGCAGCCTGTAGCTGAGTCGCGCATTCAGTCCTGCATCTCTGTCTGTTGCAGACACCCTGCCAAAGCCTGTCCCTGCCAGCAGGTTTTCTCTGACAGCCAGGAACACCCTTTCTTGGCTCAGTCGTGGGAAATTGTCATTTTCATCAGTCACTGTCACCCTCACTGTTGCACTGCCAGTGCGCCCCACCCCTCCAGGACCTGAGGTGGCCAGGACAGTCAACAAGTACATGTCTTTGACTTCACGATCCAGAGAACTACGGACAAAAAGCCAACCACTATCAGGCATTATGCCGAACCCTGCAGCATCACCGTCCGGCCTGAGGCGGTAGGAGATAGAAGAGGTGGAGGATGAGGAAGAGCTTCCACCATTTCCAGATGACTCTCTGTTGAGCGCTCTAACCTGAAGAAAACGTGTATTGAGAGGTGTGTTTTCCCGGAGCTCCACACGGTAGGTCAAAGTATCAAAATGAGGCCCCTGTGCATCCTGTGCTTGGATATGGACCACAAGAGTGAAAGTGGAGCTAAGCTGAGGTGCCCCACCATCTTTGGCCACCACCTGAAGGTCGTAGCGAGGGACAGCTTCATAGGACAGACTGCCAATCAGACGTACCTCTCCACTGCCACGGTCAACACCAAATGTCCTTTGGCCACTGCTGCCTGCAGCTCCAGCAGAGACCAGGTCAAAGCTGAGCTGACCGTTATGACCGGAGTCTTTGTCACTGGCCAGAATGCGGTAAATGACAGCTCCCATTTTGGTGATCTCAGGTAAAAGAAGAGACTCTGATGAGGATGGGAAGAATGTTGGAGCATTGTCATTGATGTCTGAAATGGTAATGCGCACTCGGCTTGTTCCGTACGCTGGAGGAGAACCAGTACGAGCCTGGATCTCTAGGTCAAGACTGGAACAGATCTCATGGTCCAGAGGCAGGGCTGTACGAATGGTGCCAGAAGAACTGTCCACAGTGAAGTAACCATCTGGGTCTCCAGAGGAGATTGAGTAGGAGATATCCTTAGAACCACCTGTTTAAAGAGAGACAGCGACGTTAACAAAAAAGGGTAAAAGGCAAGTGTTTATTAAACTGTAAATCATGTTTAATGTTTGATTTTCTCTACAAATGTCAAAACTGGTGAACTGTAGCTTTCAGTGCATTTCAAAGTAACTTCAAAGCATTTCGAAGTTCAAGAGTGAATCCTTTTTCATTTGACCTGCTTCTGTAAACATTTCAACGCTAAAGAGATGAAAAGAATGCAGTAATACAGTACAGACCCATCGATTATGCTCTGCACATGGGTAAGTGCATATATATCTCACACATAGAAATTTACACCACACATTAATATACATTTTTGGAGGGCAGGGGTGTGGTATGTTTACATCAGAGTAGTATTGAAGCACTGGAATTGTTCAAAGTGGGTTAGGGGGTAGGTTCACTGAAAGCTTTGCACAGTTACACAGACATAGATAAGTGTGCTTCCGCCCACTACCCCACTGGAGTGCACCTGATTCATGACGCCCAGAGTTATAGCCTCTCCAAGTTATTTTTTGCAATCATTAATTCTAAGAGGAAACACGAGTCTAGCCACAGTGAAAATAATCTGCGGTAAAACACATGCAGTTGATGGATGCAGTTTCTTAATGTACCGTAGCTCTTGATGCTCGCGTATTTGTATGAGCGTGAGAGGTATGATACACTGTCTGGCCCATAGGTGCATTTCTGTCCTGCTCCTTATCAGGAAGATGATGACAGACACACGAGATAAAATTGATTCTAATAGGAGAAGCATGAGATTTTCAAGTTGCGCTCACCTGCCCTTGTTGAGGCACGGACCACTCCCATGGCGGTCCCTCGGAGGACGTCCTCGGACACAGTGAAAAAATAATGGGCCTGTTCAAACACAGGAGACGCCACCGAGCCTCCCACCACGCTCACATTCACTCTGGCATTGACTGGCGCTGTCAGGCCACCACCATCCTCAGCTGATATCACCATGGAGATGACAGTGTTGGCTTTGCCATGGAGCGAGCGCGAAAGAGAGATCACACCTGCAGTGGAACGAAGATGACCAGTGAAAATGGATTTCTCTGTCCTTTCCCAATGAAACAAGCAAGATGTACAAATAAATAGGGCTGTCAATCAGAAGGAAATATTACAAATACCTGTATAATCTGTGACGTTCTATGTAATATTTACTGGGCAATGATTGGATATTCTTTGTTATAAGTTGAAAGGATGCTAGTAAACAGTATTATCTGAGTTTACATAGAATTCCTGTTAATTTATTCCATATTAATTCAGCAACTTTACACTAATAGTAACTCCATTTCTAACAATTGTACTGTTTGTCACATTTAATAGATTGTCGTGAACAAAGTTTATCACAAACTTGCACACAAAACCCTGCAGAACCTTAAAAATAGTGACCCTTTAAGACTGCTTTTAATAATGGATATAAACTATGAATGTACGTTCACTGAATTTTACTGTAGAATAAACACAAAAGAAGCATCTTTAAGATAAAAAGTTAAGGACATCAAATCTGGCAGTTTAAAAGAAAAAAATTATAAATTCAGGCCTATGCAATAAAGTGTGATACTGAACCATGTGGTCTGCTAGCATTAAAATCAGATTAGAAGGTAACACATAAGATGACATAAGATATACTTTATTTGCCTTTTTAGGAAAAAAAGGCTCTGTCCTGCTTCAGACTCTGTCCTGCAGTTTCAAAGAAAAGTGATGGGAACACAGCTCCACTGAAGCAAACAATATGTTGATCCTTTAGTTAAAAGTCTGGACACACCTTCTCCTTCAGTGGTTTTTGTTTATTTATTGGGGCGGCTGTGGCTCAATAGGTAGAGCGGGTTGTCCAGGAGCCAAAGGGTTAGCGGTTCAAACCCCGGCTTCTCGTGTCCACAGGCCTAAGTGTCCTTGAGCAACACACTGAACCCCACAGTGCTCCCAGTGAGTGTATCTGGTGTATGAATGTGTGTGTGGTGAATGGAAAGCAGTGTAAAGCGCTTTGAGTGCCATAGGGTAGAAAGGTGCTATAAGTGCAAGACCATTTTATTGTTATTATTTTCAACATTGTACATTGACACTGATGGCATCTAAACACATGGAATTATGTAATGAACAAAAAAGTGTCAAACAACACAAAAACGGTGGTTACAGTCACTGGCTCTATTTAGTGCAACTACAACTACTGTACAAATCCATACTGTAGCAATAAATCTTTCAGTTGAGTAAAGAAAGTCAGTCCAGAAAATCTCAAGAATTTGTAACATGTCCCCAAGTGCAACTGGTAAAAGCTTCAAACACTATCTGAAGTGCTGTAACCTGTCAGTTTCTGAGGCTGGTGATTCTAAGAAATTTGTCCTCGACAGCAGTAGAAGCTCCTGGTCTTTGAGGGGACGATCCTCATAAGGGCCAATTTCATCATGACGTTTGCACACTGGAACACATTCAAAATTCTTGAGATTTTTCAAACTGACTTTCATCTCTTGCATTAATGATGGGACTGTCTTTTCGCTTCGCTGAGTGTTCTTGCCATAATATAAATTTGTACAGTAGTTGCAGCAGAATTAGTGTGGCCGTGGTTTGAAAACTGTTTGGGGTGACGACCTCAAGAATCTGATGAGACTATGCCATGTGTACAAAGCTGTCATCTAAATTAAATGTGACCACTTTGGATAATATAAACTATCAAACATGTTCTGGGTTGTTTAACATGTTCTTGTTTATTGCATGATTCCATACATGTGGATTTCTTCAACATTAATGTACAATGTTGAAAATAATAAAAATAAGAAACAGCCACTGAAGGAGAAGATGTGTCTAAACTTTTGACCAGCAATGTAATAAAGTGCCATTTGAACAGCGTACATCACAGTGACATACTGCACACATGAACACATACCGGTGTCCTTGTTCAGTGTGAAGAAAGCCGAGCCTCCTCCTGGCACTGTTCGATAGGTCACCCTGCCATTTGGCCCTGAGTCAGGGTCGTTGGCTGTTACCTTGACAACAGAGGTTCCCGGTGCACTGTGGGTACTGAGACTGACGGTGTAGAGGACGGGATAAAAGGTGGGCCAGTTGTCATTGATGTCCACCACTGAGACCCTTACACGGGCCACTGAGCTGAGACCACCCTGAGAAAACAAGCTGCATATTACTCATGGCTCCTTATTTTGAGAAAAGATTTAACCGCATCGACTGTGTTTTGACAATACCGCACTCCATTTCCCAAAAGACAAACACTGAAATGTTTTATTCCTTGGCGAACAGTGACAGCCCAGGACTTTTATGTTTGTTATGAAACTGTGACAATAGATTTATATCACGCAGTAAAGACAAAGCAGCTGCAAAAGAAGACAGAAGGATGAGTTCTCCGTCGAAGACTCCTAAAAAAATATGCAGCCAATCTATTGTCATATGCGAGGAGAAGAGTTTCTGCTCATTACACTGTATTTGTGGGTTTAGTTTTATGAGGCCATTAAATGCCGGCAAAGTCGAGACAAAGGGAAGAGACACCAGCTGGGATGTGCAAGGAATGCTCTGGGGCTGAAAAGGAAGGTGCAATGTGGGGGCTAACATGACTAAAATAATAAATCAACTGAAAGAAAATGGATAAGTAGTAAATATGCAACAAAATGAACAAAATAAATCAACAGAATAATTAACAAAAATGAACAAAATACGGTAGTCAAGTAAATGAAAATCTAAAAAAAGCAAATGAACAAAATAAACAAAAAATAATGAGCATAATAATACACAAACCTGATCCAGGACATAAAGCAAAATTCACAAAACAAGTAATTAACTAAATTATCTACAAAATGAACAAAAATGAGCAAAAAGAAACAAAAATAATCATTAAATTGAATAAAAACAAACAAAATAATCAATAAATTAACAAAACAACAGACACTATGAACAAAAAGCAAATAAAATAATGACCAAATTGGTGTTTAAATGTTTCCAGCTAAAACATGCATCATATGTCATGTGATCCATAAAGGGCTGTAATATTATTTAGACACTTGCGTTCCTCTTTCGTCCAAATTATATCTTCAGACTCTAAAGGTTGCCAAAACCCTGATTGAGACATTTGGTGTACAGAATATGATTCTCTTGGAAACATAGACAAGTGTCTTCACATAATTGGCATAATCCCAAAGCTCATTAAAATCAACCGTTGCTGCTTTTTCTTTTTACTTTTTTTTTTTCTCTTTTCTCCTGTACGTCCTGATTGCTTTGCCATGCTGCTTCTGTTTTTCTTGGTTTTCTTAAGACACTGGAAAAGGGACAGGATGCTGTTTTCTTCAAACATGTCCTGAGCTTCTCTTTGATGAGATTTACTGAAGCGCAGCTGTGCACATCTTTAATTTGCCTTCAGCCCAGAGCTTTGATCACAGGAGGCATCATACACTCTGCAGGTAATGTGTTGGTCACGGAGTAACACAAATCAGCTGAAATATACCTCTGTGTGGTACAGAAAAAAACACCTTGACACCTTTAAACATCTGCTTCATCTATGATTCATCAGGTGCAAATTGCTATGATTGCACATTAATGATTCACTGAGCAAGACTTTGTTGCATCAAACATAGGATTGCACACTATTAACCCTTTTAGCTATTGTGCAAATTTGCTTCTCCCGCTTCCAGTCTGAATGCAGCTGCGGTGGCGTACAGTATGTATCCCACGGTCGATTCATATTCCACACCTACCAAGGATCATACTGAATAGACTACATATGACAAAAATGATGGAAGTTATTTGCAGATTTCAGCGTGTCGCATTTCCGCTACATTAGACAACAATGGCTGCATATAAATAGTATCGCATTCAGGTGCAATAACAACGTATAACTTCAAATTCCTGTGCATATATTTCAAATGCATTAATACATTTAGTTGGTAATTAATTTCTATAATTATTGTGAGATTCAAGATTCAAAGTGTTTATTGTCATGTGCACAGTAAGGAAAACATGTGTCCCCGTGCAATGTAATTCTTTCAGTAACAGCACTACAGCACTATAAAATATAACTATGCAGAATGCACAACTGTATGTGCACAGTAAGCGTGCAACATAGAATTATGTGTAGAACAGAATAAAATTATCATTCTGGAATATAAATGCGATTTCTGATCTTTATTTTTAGGCAGGACTTCAATAAAACAGTCTACGTACCCAATTATGAATGTTTCTGCCCAATGTCATTACTGTGTATCACAACTAACTTTATAATCCTTTGCAAAATACAAATAATTCATAATTTTTTTTAGATAATCGTAAATAAATTTGGGCAGTAAGGGGTTAACTGCATCACAATCTTAATATAAGCCTGTGCAAAATATAGTCACAATCTAAAGTTCCAGATCTAGGAGGATTTAAGGGGATTTGTAGAAATGGACAAGGAGCACAGCCTTTCAGTATAGGACCTGCAGTAGGTAACACATGTGAGATGATAGTGACTTGCTTTAGTAGTTCCTGAAATGTATTTAATATGCACATTTTCAAGCAACTCAGCTGCACTCACACTTGCAGTACTATGCACAACAGTTGTATTTTGACTTTGGCCAAATCATCCAGCCCTAATGAGCTACAGAAAAAGTCAACGTTTCTTACTCCATCTGTTGCAGTAACAGTCAGGTCAAACTTGTCCAACCCGTCATCTCGATCCAGAGTTGTCTTGGTGCAAAGTTGCCCACTTTCCTTGTCTATGGTAAACTGTGTTGGTGCCACTCCTCCAGAGCCAGAACCCAGCATGTAGGAAATGGTACCAAAGGAACCGCGGTCCTCATCTGTGGCCGACACCTGAGGGAAAAGGACACGAGGTAAGACAAAGTCAGTCCAGTGATGCCCAATGGCCCATGAGGCCCAGGGGTTTCAAAAAGCATCACATGAGTGCACCCAGCAGGTCACGAAATCTGCGTGAAGGAAAACCTACATGTGTCACAAGTGTTATATATGAGCTAAGAGGCTTTCTGTTATCACAATAATATCCCAATATACGGTCACCACACAGAGCCATACATCTGCACTTGTCCAAATATTACACGCCATAGAAATACTTGTTATGATTTCCAGAGTACTATAAAAACTGAGCATCTGTGAGACCGATTCACTTTTATAGATCACAGATAGAGTGTATGTAAGAAAACATGAAGAAACCATCTCTGTGGTTGAGAAGTTGGCAACGGGACAGGTGGTGCAGCAGAAGAGAGGTTATAGTGAGAACAACTAAAACATTGAAAACAATATAATGAGGATGAGGAAAATGAAGATGAAGGACAGAAAAATGAGGAGAGATGTTGGATATGTCGGACCACTGGTCTCCACCACGGTTCCATTTATTACTGGCAACAGAAATTGCATAAACTACCTCAGTATTCTAGAACAAAGTAGATATCTCTGTATGTATGCAGAAATGTGTGATGAAATATTTTCGAGAAGAAGCTGAAATTATCAGAACTGGCTGAAGTGGAGTGGAAACATGTAGCTGGTTTCTTTTTTACTTCATATAACTATTGTGTATTAACTCTTTAGTCATGCCTAGAAGGTGATGGTACTAGAGGCTGGTGGATAGTGGACTTTAAAGGCCAAAAAAGTCTATATTTCACACCAAAACAAACATCACTGACCATCAGCATTTGGACAAGTCAGAAGACTGGTAGGGCTTTCACAACAGCAGGGCTCCGTGCCAGTTTTGGTTCCCAAACCTACAGTAATTCAGAACTAGAGCTTGAAACAGTTGTGGCAATATTATGGTTGATATTTTTGATTTGATTTGTTTATTTGTTCCATTAGTCTCTCTTTATCTACTTCTAGGGGTTGTGTAAAAATCAGATGTTGTAGGACATACTGATGCAATAATATAGAACATCCTGAAGGTTTCACGCAGCCCTGTAATAAAAATAGGTGGGGGAGGAAAAAAAGGAACTAATCACCCACTATCAATACCACCCTTCCCTGCAAAAAAATCTGACATGAAAACACATTACGCATGTTTGAAATGAACAATTTTTCTCTTCATTAGAAAAGAGACTGAAAAAAAAAACATCTACGTCAGAATAATAATACCTAAATAAATGCATCTATATTACTGAGTGTCAAACTCAAAGCTAACCAGCGCTCTTGCCTTATACCTGGTCAAATAAAAGATAATTAAAATGAAGATAACTTCATGTGATAAAGGAACATCCTTTATTTTTATTTGAAAAAGACAGACTGACCCACACACTATGCTAGAGCCGTCACTTTAATGCACACATCAGATATTAATCCATTCGATGTCTGCAAATGACTTTAAACCATTCAAGATGTGCAGCAGAGAGGGATCTTAACTTTATGTCGCATTGACCTGTAACATCTGTATGAAAATATGCTCTAACAAAATATAAGAACAGTGCTTAAATGTTTGGTGTGAGCAGAATAACCTCAGTGATTTCCCCTTTAGCTGACTCTTCAGAAACTGAAAAGGAAAAGTCCACGTTTGTTATGTCTCAGCAGGTTGTAAAATAATTTCATCGTAAGGATGAAACCCACATGTGAGCTTGCACTGGTCTTGAACCCCACTGAGGCCAGGACCACTGCTGCAGACATCCGGCTCTGACCTTCCTCGCGTCCCAAGCAACACGTGTCTTCATCATTAAATTTGCGCCATCGCTACATCAGAAACATTTTGATACTAACTCGAAGCGATGCTCCGATAGGATATTAAAGTATTAGAATATTAGAAATGTTCCTTTAGGGTTTGAGTCAGTGCCGGTCAGGATTTAGGGGTCATACTTTACCTCTTCCTTTGGTCACTGTTTACAACTGGGGCTCTGAACTCATGGCTGGGACTTCCAATAGAGAATAGTGTTGAGACTGGAGTAATCTTTGGGATCTAAGCTCATGTCTGGGTGTTCTTCATATCTTTGTCAGTGATGGATTAGCCACCTGTGGTGATGAGAACTGTACAAACGTGTGCAGACTCACACATGGTCCTCACACATATAATGACCCCATCCTTCTCTCTAAATCTAATTAAAGAGGTTTAGACCCTCATGACCGCCCACCTGGTCATGGGCTGACTTCATCGCCACCTCTATCTATATCCCAGAATGTCTGTAGATCTCAAACAAAGACAAAGTCAAAAATGATAATGTTATTTTTTTTCTTGGTTTTATATCAAACACAGGCCTACTGTAGTTGTAAATTCTGGGGAAATGGATGAGATTCAGCCACCTCAATATTAGCCAATTTTCTGGTGTAGTGGTAGTTTGTAAATGATACAGTATGTATCTGGTAAAATGGTAAATGGTCTTGCACTTATATAGTGCCTTTCTACCCTACGGCACTCAAAGCGCTTTACGCTGCTTTCCATTCACCAGCCACACACACATTCATACACCAGTGACACTCACTGGGAGCAATGTGGGGTTCAGTGTCTTGCTCAAGGACACTTCGGCCTGTGGACATGAGAAGCCAGGATTTGAACCGTTGACCTTTGGCTCTACCTCTTGAGCCACAGCTGTCCCTATCTTTGGGTTTTGTTGTTCCTTGCTAATTTGGTTGGTTTATTCTGTTAAATTTGGATTTAATGCTGTGATTGTCCATAAAAAAGTTAAATATAGGATCATTCATAGTAGAAAAACATGTAAGTACTATATCACATTATTTACACTTGTCTGGCCTAGTACTGTCATCTCTCTTGTAAATCTCTAAATTTTATACTGTTCTTAATTTCTTACCACTGTAAGTCTGTTTTTACTGTTGTTGTTTAATACTTTTCTTTCTTCTGTTTTAAATTTCCAAAAGGATCCTGTGAACGGGTGTTACAAATTAGCAACTTAAAGCAGTGCATCTGGAACCTGTACATGCTTAAATGTAACAGAACCAACATTTGGTGTTTTGTTTTTCTTATATTACTTATTTGTTTGTTCTACTTGGTTCATTTTTTGCTTAATCTGTTAATTTCCATTCACAGAGTTACATTGGACTTCTTTCTGAAAATACTGTGTGAATACAGTTTTGTCATGAGGGATCATGTCTCAAACGTTTTATTTGGACCCTCTAATAAGTGACCTGGTGGTCGTTCTTTAAAATTTTGCTCTTTTATTAAGATATTACGGCAAATAATCTGACAAATCAGTCCTGTGCTAGGGTTTGATTGACAGGTCACTATGGTAACTGGACGTGTCAGCGGAGTCAAACCTTCGTCTCTTCTATATACTGACAGCTGTGGATATGTTCTTACACTAACACCGTAGTCTAACTTTGTTTGACTTGCTTGGTTAAGTTACTAAGCTAGCAGTTAGCATTACCATGGTTCAGTCCTGTAGCTCCACCACTATTTGGCCAAATATGGTCATACCCTGTTTTTGGCTCCAAAATGTCATCCAGGAAGTGACAAGTTGATCGGCCTCAAAACAGCCGTTCAGACATCAATGGGTGACATCACGGTCGCATTGTCCGATAATATAAATAGTCTATGGTTTAAACCAAACCTACACCCATGAATATAAGAGTTGGATCATTGCACACATACACAAACATGTCTGTAGATACTTTTTTTGAGGTCAGACTGGAAAGGTATTGTGCTGAAACTGAAAAAAAAGCAGGACACTGCTTCTTCATACACACTAAAATTTAAGAACCCTCAGTAGTATAGTATGGATTCTTCACGCTGGGAAAAGATATGCAAAACAAACACAAATTTACAGTATGAAGCGGACTATGTAAGCAATCTTTTATGGAAACCTAGAGAGCAATAAAATGAAAGATGGATGATTTGGGTCTTTCTGCTGCAACTAACATGTAGCAGAGTTTAGCAGCTCTGGACTTGATGCAGACTAAAAACGAGACTGAAGTAACCCTTTGAAATACAGTTTGCAGCATAAGATAACCATCAGACATAAGGATCAGCTCTGTCATCAATGTATTTTTCCACAGTCAGTCCAAATGACAGCACATGTGTGACATCATACACTCCTGTAAGTCGGATCAAAAACTTACGAAAAACTCCTCTCAATTTGTTGCAGTGTCCTGCTTATCACTGCTTTTAAAGTCCAAAAGCCAGATAAGGTAATCTAGTAAACACACAACCTTCATGTCTTCTTAAATCAAGATATTTTTTTGGTAGGCTAGACAAGAGTGTTTGCCAGGGAGAAATTCCTCCCACGCTGGAGCCGGTTTTCTGATCCATGACCAGCCAGCCTGGGCTCTGTGCGCCCATTCCTCATCGTACTGTCCTGAGGTTTCCCCACAGTGATGAACGCACATCTACATAGCAACACAAACAGATACAGCAGCCCGTACCTTTCAACATGTAAATCTCTCCTACGGGTCAGTACATGCTAGCTGAGTGCAAGTCTCCATGATATTTGTGGTTTTAATGTCACGTGGATCTTCCACACATACAGTTCTTCGGATGTGGGAGTTTTGCCGGTGATTCGTTTGTGACAAGGTGTAATTTTAAAATGAAAGGTCAAAAGTTTGCTCAGCGAACCTCTTCATCTGTCATAATTCATTTTCAGTCAGAGGATGTTTTAAAAGGACAATAATGCTGCTTTTCCAAGTTGATTTTCATACATTACTGGCAATAAGTGAAAGTAATGGGCGTCCTGGAGGCAGTAAAAAGCAGAAAACGGTCTGCAGTGATGTTAACGATACACAATTTGTAGTTAATGAGCTAAAACCTGCAAAACCACCAATGTAGTGATTTTATGTTGAAACCCCTTCCCACCAAACGTCGAAAAAACGTTGCAAAAGCCAAGGTGATAAAAAGGTACCAAAAGTCATAGCCAAGATTGCAAAAATATTATATTTGCTACAATGAAACAATTTTTACATTTTGCCTTATTTCCAGAAGAAAAAACTGACTAAGGCACTGCAGTCAGAAGGGATGTTGTCTAGTTTTACAGTTTTTTATAAGCTTCTATGAGTCGTGTTCTCATGATAAGACTGGTTTTCAGTGTCAGCTGATTTTTTAAAAACAATGTTGCAGTCGTCGGTCATTCCTCAGTGCATCATCTAAATCACCAGCTGTGTAGACTCATTTTTAACTTTAAAGATACAGTATGTACTTGCCACTTAAGCCTCCTATCAATGGTAAAATCATCAGGAAGTCCATCAAAACACAAGCTGAGTTGTAAATGCTGTGCTTTAGTTCAACATCTGCCGACCATCTGAAGGTGTAACACCTTAATCAATCCAACATGAATGGAGTTTGGATTTTCCTGCAGTTACGCATTGTGTTGATCATCCACCAACTAGTAAAAGACCTGGAGGGCTCACATAGCGCACGTCGACCTGGTAAGAACTATGTGAAAAACAGTAAGGGAGAGCGTGCCGAGTATCAGATTCAGCCAGGGCTCGGGCCTGGAGCTTTTTGTCCATAGAGAGCCATTCATTCCTGGCCCAGGACAGAAGAGGAGCGATCACTCACTGGAGCCTTCGCACAGATCCAGACCTCATCACTCATTTGCTTCACTCGTCCTCACAGGCTCTCTCTCTCTCTCTGTGTGTGTTTTTCTACCTTTCTACTTAGCCTTTCTCTTTCATATGCTCCCACTCGTTCTTATTCTAAATATACAGAGTTGAATAGCTCTCCGAGGGTTCATGCACATGAACCCTCAGACTTCATCTTTTTTCTCTGCAGCTGAGCACTCGCACATCATCCAGATTTGTCTTTTGGTTGAGTTTAATGCTGCAGAAACGAGCCGGTCTGGAGGTTTGACATGTTATCAAAGCTCTAATGGGACTCGATGTATTTGTTTCTACTGTTTTATTGGCTTCACCTTTTCTAAATCCTTGCTTTTTCTACATATTTTCCCTTTTTAAAATCATACTGCTGTGGCTTTATCCATACGATATCTCCTCCACTTTATCCTTGTTTTCTCCAGATGCTGGTGCTGGACCAAGCGAATCCTGCTGTCCTCCAAACTGCATCTCTGTAAAACATCAGTTCATTTAAGAGGCAGTCTGGGCTCAGCGTTTCAGACCCAGCTGTAGCTATGTTTGGCCCTGGACTTTTATAGTTTCTTATGAAAAAAAAGGGGAGAGAGTGAGAAATTCTAAGAGCTTCTATAGAAAAACATGTAGTGATCTAATCTACTCTTCTACTCTCTTTCTACCTAAAGGCCTACAAAGTAATCATCTCCAGTTTGGCATAACCAAGAAAAGGTTGACTATGAACCCTGTCATGCATGCATTATTAAAAAAACTGGGGCTATGACATTTTCAGACTTGTGGTACTAAAAAAATATTTAAAATAATGTTACTTATTTTGAGTGGTGAGTGCTTGAAAAAGGTTCAATTATGTCCACCAGGGCATGTCAGGTTAGTGAAATACAATCCAAATTATGCTTTGGTTGCTGTCTGATAATGTTTTAAAACAAAATTATGAATCAGGCATGTACTAATTTGTATCGTGATTTTGTATTATAGTGGTATATACAAGGACGAATAGTGCTGAATATTGCAAATACTGCAGCTTTAATTTCTATGGATAACTATAACAGAGAAATAGAAAAAACATAATTGAAAGTTTTGTTTTTTGTTGTTAAAGCATTTTTTAACTGGCTCATTTTTAATCATTTTTCCATGTTTTTAATTTGGCTCATTTTCTTGATTGTAGTATTATTTTTGTTTCTTATTCTGTTGATTTTTCTTCCGAATCTGTTCAGTTTTATTCATTTTTCATGCTATTTTGTACCCTTTGCTTCTTACATTGCTCCTTTTTCCTAAATATTTTATTTTGCCTTTTTGTAACTACTATAAATTTAATGTCACCTTGTTCCTGTCAATTTACCTTAGGGCAGCGTAGTGAACACCATGTGTGAAAGGGTTAAAGGTCACATACTGAGTGGTGAGAATTGCACACAACATGATGGACGGCAGGGAAGATGAGCCATTGTGCTGTTCATGCTGTTCGTATGGAGGCTGTAAGCTGTGTTGACTGTCAGGTCATCTGTCTAATCATTTAACTTCATAACGTATTATATTGCGTGCAACCAAATAATTTTTGTTCATTTTTATTAATTTCCTTCATTATGGTCATTTTTAAAAACATTATTATTATTTTACCAATGTTGTTACTGAATTTATTCACTATTACTCATCGTTTTGTTCAGTTTTTGTTGGTTCTTTTAATCGTTTTACTAGCTTAATTATTTTGACCACTGTTACAGATTTTTTTTGCTTATTGTATTGATTTTTTTTTTTATTTACTTGACTAGATTTTTTGTTTGCTTCATTTGTTCATGTTTACTCACCCTGTGGCATATTTTGTGTTATGTTCAGTTTTTGTTGTGTATCTATTTTTATTTTTTGCTCATGTGAATTTTTTGTTTCATTTTTTGTGTATTTTTTGTTTATACTATTGCTTATTTTGTTGATTCTTTGTTCATTTTTCCTTATTTAATTTTTTGTTATTTTTAAACTGCGTTTGAATAATATCTCATTTTGTTGCTTAGTTTATTGACTACTTTGTTCATTTTTTAAACAACATTTTTAAATGACTATTTTGCATATATTTTAACCATTCTTATTACTCAGTGAGGTGGAGCAAAATACAACTGAGTAAGATTAAAAAGCATTTTAAGGAACAACTACTCTTTGACGTACAGTACTGTTTTTAAAGTACTCGAGTACATGCATAGGAGTAAAAGTACTTTAGTACTACCCACCGCTGCTTAAACCATTTTATTATGAGGTAGAATGCCTAAAATGCTTTGAGAAGTCTCTAACAACACTGGAAAATCAAACCAGCAAGTTCCTCATATCCTGATGAATGTTTACTGTGAGTGTTTTGGACTTGCCTTTATTTTTTTAATGAGACCTCTGCAATTACTTTGGCGAAAACAATGAAAAACAGGAATGACGGTTGAAACTATGCAAATACCCAAACTGTAATAACCCAGAATTATCCTTTAAAGCAGCAGTAATGACCATAAAAGAACATGATGGACCTGAAGTTTGGAGTTCTGACCTGCAGCTTGTGAAAAGAATGCATCTTTATAGGGCTGCAAACTAGCATGAGTTATTTACAACAATCTGAAATAGGAGTCTGGATTTAAAGGGCATAACTAGTGTCAAAGTGTCAGGCAGGGCTAAAACACTCATTTAACTTAGTTTCTCTCCCTCCACTGACACATTCTTTTGCCCTCTTGTGAGTTGCATTCCTCGCGTGAGGCATTCTCGGATCTCCAAATCAATTTCTGCCTCTGTGTTGTCAATGAGTTGAGGCACTATGGATACAATTAAGATATATAGCAGGGAAGTTAAGAAGGGGAGAGGAAGGTGGGAGAGCGAGGGCTTCGGGGGGGTTGGCACGGGAACAAAAGGCCGAGCTAATGATAACACGAGACCTTGAAATGAGAATGAGAAGGACCGACTCTTGATTTTGCTCCTCGTTCAATCTCCATTCCTCCCTTGACCTCCGCTTTCTCTTTTAGCGTCTCCCCTCGTATCAGTCCTCTCTCTCGCTCGTCCTTTCAGCACCCTATTACAGCAAGCGCTTTTTGTCTTTCATGTGGAGTTCATGGCTGGAAATGATTAGGAACATCAAACCACTGAAGGGAGGAGCAAGGGAGGGAGGCCAAAGAGACGGAGCAAGGAAACTGACTTCTATATTTGGAAGAAAGAATGCTAATATTATTAATGAGCATAATAACGAGATGATGGCCACCAAAACTCTGCTTCTTTCCCTCTCTGTCTCCCAAAAATATGCACACACACTTATGCACAGCAGGACACATTTGTAGAGGTCCCACGTTGAACACTATACAGTAAACTATGCCGTAGAGTTACAGCTTTTGCCAGCAGGGTTTAACATGTGGACATGTGTTGTGCGTTAGGAGGTGTATCTTCAAGCTACATCTCATGTTGAAGGACATAAGGCGTGTTTTACCCATGTTAGTTTCACAACACACTGTCAGTGTCCATACCTACAACAAACAAAAATAATGGACTTCAGGAATGTGATATCTAAATAAGGGCGAGTCGTTTCACCATTTCAGCAGCAGCAAGTTTACATGAACAGCTGAGAGGGTGTGCATGTTGCTGAAATGAGGGTTAAGTCCCTGTTACCTAGTAAGGCAGTCAAGACCAAAAAATCAAGTCTGGAGCAGGGTGAAATCCAGTCAAGGATGAGTCACGGGGAATAAAAATCAAGCCTGAGATTGATGGTGCATTTCCCTAAAAAAACGTAAGACAGGTACAGATATTTACAGGGTGTTAAAGAGGAAGAAAAAGACAGTCATGGAGAAGTTCCAGTAGTAGAGTGGTTATGGGCATTGACTGTGAATACCACAAGATTTGACTACATTCCTTGTTTCCTGTCTTCACAGTACTGTCATCTGTTAAACTAATGCACCAAAAATGGCCCAAAAACGTGCCTTTGCTAGATCTCCTGCAATCAAAATACTAATTTTTTGGATGAATGTTAATTTTTCTGGGCTTTTGCAGTGCAAATAAATGCCTCATCCAACTAGAATGGCCATCAGTGGGATGCAGACCTCTGCAGTTTTCTGACAGATCGAGATCTGCCCCTTTATCTGGCTATGGAACAAAATTTAATGGGATGTTTGCTGGCTCATGTCGCACCTCTCCAAAGGGAGTGTTTGTTCAATCCTGCTGACAAATAATACCATATAGTATATTTTTGCTACAGTTCTGGATCCATGCCACAATATTATGTTATGTTCGTCTGTAAAAAATTGACACCAAGATAAATAATTTCACAACTTTTTCCACCTTTAATGCAACCTGTAACCTGTGCAACGCAATTGAAAAACCAACTGAAACCTTTAAAGGGGAAAAATAAATAATAAAAAACTTAAAATAACCTGGTTGCATGAATATTCACACCCTTAAACCTTTTATTACAGCACTCAGTCTTTTTCGGTAGGAGTTTATCAGCGTGACACATTTTGATGTGGCAATACTTACCCACTCTTCTTTGCAAAACCGTTCCAAATGTGACAGATTGTGAGGGCATCTCCTGTGCACAGCCCTCTTCAGATCA
>JAQQAE010005841.1:0-17231 GCA_029823295.1 Pseudamia nigra
GTTTTTCCTCCCCCCTGTCGCCCTTGGCTTGCTCTCAGTGGTTCTGTTGGGTTTACTCTGTATAGTCATGAGGTCTCTGCCTTGAATTGTGAAGTGCTAGAGATAATTGTCAATTATGACTGGCGCCATACAAATAAAATTTAATTAAATTGAAAGGTGAAAATTGATGATTCTGTCACCTTCTGAAACATTATCACACTATCAGAGATAATATTCTGAGAGTGTGATATTTTTTTCAGACTATTAACTCTGACAGTGTGTTAATTGAAATAATAATAAAATAACATTTTGTCATTGTTTTTTTAAACTGCCTTCATATTGATGACAGATGAGGGGTTGTATGGTTGTGTTTCTTTTGTATGTTATTTATTTTGACATATTTTTTTTAGCTTTTTATGCTCTGTTATAGTTTTATATGCTGCAGTGACTGGCTGGCATTTTAATTTCATTGTACACATTACACTGACAATAAAGAGATTCTATTCTATATTTTATTCTATTCTAAAAATCAACAGAATCTCAATCCAGATCCAAACCATTTTCAAGGACTGAGATATGGCACAGGCTTATGGGTAAACCTCTCAATTTGAAATGTTTTTTGCCTTGTCTTGTGAATTACAGGCATTGACATACACCACCAGTCAAAAGTTTGGACATGCTTTTTCTTTCAGTGTTTTTTCTTACTTCGAAGACATTCAAAATGATAAAAAACACACAAAACTTTTTTAAAAATATATTTTAGATTACCCACAGTAGCTACTTTTCACTTGGATTGTTTTGCTTGCTTTGTACACTCACAGCATTCTTTCAACACATTCATGAGGTCGTCACTTGGAATGGTTTTCAAATCACAGCTGGGTCTAGATTTGAACAGGCCTAGATTTAACTGGTTCCATTTCAATCTTCTTAAAGCTATTGTTGGCTTGTGCAGAGGAAAGATGGGTGCAGAGACAATAGCGTAATAATATTAATGCTACTACAACTACTCTACAAATCTATATTACCGGAAAAAAAAACACTCAGTTAAAGGTGCAGTCTAAAGTTTTGGCAAACTAGCTGGTAGCCTATA
Source organism: Pseudamia nigra (assembly GCA_029823295.1). NCBI lineage: Eukaryota > Metazoa > Chordata > Actinopteri > Kurtiformes > Apogonidae > Pseudamia > Pseudamia nigra. The sequence continues at coordinate 1,070 of JAQQAE010005841.1, forward strand.
AGAACAGACATACAAGCTTGACAACTGTAAGAGTGTAAGCCATGTTGACTGCTGTGCTGAATCTATCATCATGTTAAGAAATGCCGGTCAGTCAATCTGAAAAACTTACTTGAATGTTTTTTGATCATGTGGTTTTATACAGTAGTTGTTGTAGCACTGATAGGGCTCAGGACTCTGTACGCACCCTTCCTCTGTAGGACAAATTAACTTTTGACAAAGCACACCTATGACAACTGTTCCAAGTGATGACCTTGTGAGTCTGAAAATACCCGTTTTACACAGGATGGTGACCTTTGTGCCTCCTGTGTGCAACCATAAAATTTGCCAGGTTGCTGTTGGAGGCTTAAAAAAGGCAGAATTATCACCATGGCTTGTTCAAAGATGGTTTACAGGAGGTTCACGCATCGACATGAATGCCATGCTCGCCGTAAATTTTGAACATGGGTGACACAGTTACACAAAGGTCGCTGAGGAGGTAGGTTGCTGAAAGAAGACGGCTGAGAGGGAGGCACAAGCACTGCTGTGATTTCAGAATGGAGGCACAGTGGTCGCCAGGTAAAGGACACATTCTGCTGCAAATTTTCCTGTCAACCTGTGATTGCCGCTAGTTGCCATTGGTCACCAATGATGACAAAGAGGAGGCAGGCAAGTGGCTCCGTGGACACTCGTAGGTCACCATAAAATGCCTGACAGTTGCATCTTTGGTGGTTCAATGGATGCGCAAGGATTGCTGGTGCAGTTGTGTTACACAGAAACTGGGTTTTCTGGGTTTAAGTGACCATTGAGCGCCCTGGAAATTTTTGGGTCACTCCAAGGTGGCACAATGGTTGCCATCCTGTGTAAAAAAGGGGGCCAGAGAGAATGCAGAGCTATCACCAAAGCTAAATGTAACTACTTTGGAAATCTTAAATATAAAACATGCCCTGGATTGCTTAACAATTTTATGTTTACTACTAAATTCCATACAGTATGTGTTCTTCCACAGTTTGACGTCTCTAGTATTAATGTGCAATCTTAAAACAGTAAAAATAAAGAAAAACCACTGAAGGAGAAGGCACGTATATCCAGATTTTTGACTGGTACTTCAGGTGCAAACATATAAACACAGACAGAAAGACAGGCAACACAATGATTTTATGCAGTCATGGCTGTGAATCCTGCAGAATAACTGAATTAGTTTGCATTACATTTGAAGTCGTCCTTGTGATTTAGTCCATCACCTGCATACAGTGCACCACCAAGCAGCACAGCAGGCTACCCAGCTGTACCATGCAGCATATTTTTAACTCTGCCCTCGTCCGTAAACTTGTAAGTCCCACATTCATTCAGAGAGTGAAGCATAGTTAGTCCTGACACTGCAATTTAAGCAAAAGACATTCATTTTGAGGATTACAGTAGAGAGGGCGGGAGAGGGAGAGGCAGAGTGGAGAGAGAGAGAGCTAGAAGGACAGAGCACGGACTGACTGATGGGAAAAGCCCGTCTGTACTTACTGAAAAACCAGCGCCATTAAGCAGCTTGGTGTGACCTCGACATGTAGATTACACAGTAGATATAGAGTAGTGCAGCTCCACTCAACCATTAATCCACATAACATTAAATAAGACAGTCACTGAATAGATAAGGGCTTAAAATAGTCACATATTTCTGACATATGTTTTGCACTTGCTTAAGGAAGCATATTAAAATGAGAAAGCACACGTTTACATGATGCAGTAAGTGTTTTGCATGTGCTCATTCCTCTCACATGGCCTGCACTCACAGTGTATAAACAGCTTTATAAGCAATTTAGAGCAGCCTGCAGTATACTGTACCAGGCACCATGATTTCTGCATTAAAGCATCTCTATACTGTGCATCAACTATGCTTCCTGGCACCACCTATGGTAATGCACACTGTGGACAAAGGTGAACCTCCGAATATTTTTTCTTTCCAGTGGAGACAGCCTATGTATTTTCTTAAATGAAGGCAAAATATGCATTACTCAGAGAGATTAAAGTGTCATTAAACATTGACACGATAGAAATCCATGAAGAACATAGACATTCTCTGGCTTTCGCCCACAAAAGTGACCTACACACTTCTATCGCCAGATTTTTTTGTCATTCTATGGCTTCCATTTGCATATCTTAAGTGGAAGATTGATGACAAGCTATGGGCTGTGGACAGAACCTATGCTAATGAGGAACACGGGAGTCCTCCCCTGGGTTTACTAGGCAAGTTGAATGAAAAGAGGCAACTGTGACTCTGCCGGATTCTGCTCAAGGTGTGTTGGAATACAGGTGGGAACACTAGTGTTTTTGGATAACACGTACAGTAAATAATTAGTGTTTGAGTAGGTGTCTGTGTGTACAGTGCTATGCAAGTCTAGGGTCACCTTGGGTTTGCTGTTTTAGCAGATTACAATGATCAAACAGGCATTTGTCAATCACAACAGAATCAGAACACAGGAAATACACAGAATACACAAACATTTTACAGTTTGGCTCCCTTTGCACTGAGACAAACTGTGAAAAATAATGGATGAGGGATTTTCCCACAGGCAGGTTGAAATAGGCTTAAGGGATCTAAAAATAACAGTCAAGTATCAAAATTCTCACAAAAATACACATCTGTAATTTGTGATGTCACAAATGTGCCGTCATTGTCTTCAGTAAGTCCAGGACACATATTTTACTTGGACCTTTTAACCCTTTACGTATATAATGTGTATATGCTGTACAGTACTGGTTATTCTCACTATTGTGCTCATTATTATTATTATTATTATTATTATTATTATTATTATTAGTGTTATTATTGTTATTGTTGTTGTTGTTTTCTTCTCAATACAAGTGCACCTTAATGTCAAGAAAAAATCTTTGTATGTGTAAAACATACTTGGCAATAAAAGAACATTCTGATTCTGATTCTAACAAGTGATGTGGCAAGTGGCAAGTAATGGCACAAATGAACTCAATTGTGATTGGAGAATGTTATGAATATCAGAGAAAGTCATGAGTGCACAAAACTGTCATTACCGCTAAGTGTGGCTACTTTGGACTATCTAAAAAATAAAACATGTTCTGGGTCGTTTAACACTTTTTGTTTACTACATCCCTTCCTTGAATCGCCACCTTATCGTGGTGGAGAGGTTTGTGTGTCTGAGTGATCCTAGGAGCTATGTGGCCAATTCTCTCCTGGTAGGGTCTGCCAAGGCAAATTGGTCCCAGGTGACAGGTTAGACTAAGAGCGATTCACAAGACCCTTATGACTATGCCTCCTGTGGGCCCACCACCTGCAGGAAGGGTCATAAGGGGTTGGTGCTGTGTGGTTTCTATGGCAGCCGAAGGTGGGGGCCCGGGTGGTCCAATCCTCGGTTGACAAACTAGCTCCAACTGTAAAGAGGCCCAGGACATGCTGGAGGGACTGTGTCTCTCAGCTGGCCTGGGGATGCCCGGGGGTTCCCCCAGAAAAGCTGGAGGAGGCTGGGGAGAGGGAAGTCCGGCTTCTCTGCTTTGGCTGCTGCTCCAGAGACGCAGACCAGAATAAGTGGAAGATGCATCATTACACATATGTGCTTTCACAGTTTGGATGTCTTCAGAATTCATGTACAGTGTTGAAAATAATAACAATAAAGAAAAACCACAGATGGGAAATTGAAATCCATGATTAAACTTTTGAATGGTAGCGTAGCGCAGATGGCCGCCTACCCTGAGCCGCTGGTTCTGCTGGAGGTTTTTCCCTTCTGTTAAAAGAAGTCAATTTGAGGTCTCGGCCTCAAATTGTGAAGCACCTAGAGATAATCGGCGATTATGATTGGCGCTATACAAATAAAATTGAATAGCGTAAGAAATACACTGACCATCCACAACATTATGACCACTAACCAGTGAAGTGATCATGTATAAGGCAACAAGTGAACATTTAGCCTCAAAGTTGTTGCACGGAAAGCAGCAAATTGTCCAAACTAAGTAAAGATCTGAACAACATTGACAAGAACCAAATAGTGATAAATAGGGTCATTGCATCCAAATCCAAAAAAGATCTTATTGGATGTTCTAGACTGCAGTGGATAGTACGTCAACAAAAGTGATCTGGAGATGAACAACCACACTTCAGGCCAATTAAGTATTTGTGAATTGTGTTGTAAAACATGTTAGATTCATGAAGGACCAGGCTCATAACTACAAGATCTGAAGTACAGTGAAATCCAGGGTTATGAATGCGTCAGCACATGAAATATCCGGGTCATGAGGAAGACGTCGGGCAAAATTTAGTACCGGCCCACAAGCAAAAACTTGGGTTATGAGTAAAATAATTCCCGAGAGCGAGAGTGAGCTCTCTTTCTCCCTCGGCTGCTATCGACGGCTCTCAGCTGCTCGCGACCGACTGGAAGCTTAGAAGTGTATTTCTTCATATTTGTGCCCTTTTTCACCTGAAATAGTGCTTTGTTTTGTGTTTTTTCATCATGAGACCTAAAAAGGATGCTTTTGGTGAAAAGAAAACCCGTAATATGATGTCGATGTAGCCTTTGAGGTGTTCAAGGTAAGTGTCATTATAAATCATTTTTAGAACTAATTTCATGCATCCTTTTCAGAAAATGAACATAACTTCCTTTTCAAATAATAATAATGAATAAACGTGCACATACAGGTGTGTTTACATACTGTATATGGGAGTTTTCTTGGGTCTTGGAACAGATTAATTGGTTTTACATGTATTCTTATGGGAAAACCATGCCCGGCTCACAAGTTTTTCGCTTCACAAGCTTGATCCCGGAACAGATTTATCTCCACTGTATGTGTTATTTTAATGTCTAATGTGTAATGTACCAATGCCGGTTATTACAGCAGCTTTCAGAGATCTGGTAGATGTCATGTTTTCTGGAATTAAAAGGATGAAAGTAATGTTTTGTTCCCTTTGGTACTCTACCGGATTGAGAGCCAGTTGTCCTTCCTTTCTCATGGGGTTCTGTCCACTGCAGGACCAGGACCACCCATCAAGACCCACAGTTTTGGAGATGCGTTGACCCAGTTGTCTTGACATCACAATTTGGCTTTTGTCTAGATTGTGTACATCCTTACATTACATTTTTTTTGTTTCAAACACAACAACTTCAAGGACTAAATGTTCACTTCCTCATACAGTGTATCCTACCACTCACAGGTGCCATCCTAAAAATGGTCATAATGTTATGGCTGATTGGTGTTAAATACCTTGTTAATTAGCAAGGAGTACAATATGTAGCCTTCAAAACATTTTAAAATAATTGTGGCAGAAATTTGAGCTCTAGAGCACTTACATCAGACATCATTCAGGTCATGTCAAATATGGATTTTTACCTGTTAAAGCCATTTTATTCTGATTTGTATGTGTTTATTCTGTGCACGTTTTCTGTATTTTTTTGGACAACCCTTCATAAAAGTCAGAGCTAAAGGTGAATATTTTATAAGTACTACCCAATACTGATTTAGCTCTAACTTTATTCATCCTTCATTCAAGTTTTTTTTTAATTTTGTGCATGTGTGCAGTCAGAATCAGAATCAGAATGAACTTTATTACCAAGCATGCTTTTACACATGCAAGGAATTTTACTTGACATTAAGGTGCTCATGTTAGCGCTCCCTAATATAAGCTTATTGAGTCAAGACACCAACCCAAGAAAGCCTATAACTTTTGCACAGTACTCTATATTATATGTGTTATATGTACAGTATATTCAGTAGATATTTATGCAAGAGACACAAATAAGGTCACTTCCACATTACCATGGTAACCTACCAGAAAAGACCAGCTGGTCCATCTGTTCCTCGGCTAACTTTGAGATGGTTCTCCCACACCTCAGAGCAGCTGCTGTTGTTAGAGATATAAAAAAATCTCTCTGTTCACTCGAGCATGGACACCCTGTGCATTGCAGTTTCCCTGTAATCCGACTCTTGAGGAAGCTCCAAAGTGAAATAAAGCACATTTTCTTCCAGTTTTCAAAGCATTAATTGGTTAAGAAAACAAGCAAGGAATACCAACTCAAAAAAGGCCATGGGTTAACTATACATTGGGATTTTCGTAACCTTGGAAAATGTAGCTAATGAAATAAATCATATCAGTTTTGGAGTTTAGAGTTTTTATTATGGATGTATCAAATACTGTAGATTGACTTAATTAAACCAGCACAAGTAAAATAACCTAAAATAAAATAAAAATAAAACAAAAAGGACAGATCAATTCTCCAAAATGTAAATTATGTCTGTTTTTTCAGCATTTGCTTCCATTCTCTTTTCTCCAAGTATTGTTCGAAAATACATTAAATTCACAACAAAATGTGTTAAACCATCTTCAGCTCATTCATATTTAGAAGAAAAGCACATGTTCAGTGTTTATTATTTCTGCATCAGTTAGGTTGGATAAATAAAAACCTGCAAAAAAATAAATTAAATGCAGTCTAAAATAAAACATTGGAGCAATATCTGAATTTCTCTCTGTCTTTCAGCACATTTTGTGTTGTGCTTTCATTTTCCCTAAATGTCTTAAAATATAATAGTTTCCAAATGGCAGTTTAAAAGCCATTTTAATCAGCTGCTTAGCTGTGCTGCACCACAATGACTTCACTCCTGCAGCGCAAAGAGACCGAGGTCACTGTTGCATAACAAGGCCGGGTGGAGTGTCTTCAGTCTGTATGTCAAATGGATATTTTTCTGGGTAATTTCTCATCATGGCAGACTCTCTGATTATTGTGTGAATGCAGGGGGAGTCCAGAGCTGGGAAAAGCTAATGAACTGCTTACATAAAGTCTTCTGCCAAGGTTGTCTCTCTCTGTCAGGGCATCTGGAGAAGGCTGACTGCTCAGTGGAGCAGGGTGTTCATCTCATGGCTGGGATTTGGAAAGAGAGAGAGGGAGAGAGACAGACAGACAGACAATGAGAGACAGAGAGAGAGAGAGTCGTTACATAGCCAGGTAAAGTGAAGCAAAGAATGAAGTTGGGAAAAAGTAACAGATGGCTAGATTCTGCTGAAACTTTTGGTTGGTACGGCTGGGTGGTTCACGTGTTAAAATCTGTCTCAAGGGGCATTTTTACTAGTTGTTAGTCTTATGCATATGTAGTAAGAGTCTGCTACGTAGGTACAGATACACGAGGTTGCCATAGAACACCACACACTGGGGGAAATAAACAGCTGCTAATGTAAACAAAACCTATCTGAAATAAAAGCACTGTATATGGACTGCCTACAATAGAATATGATTATGAAGTCATAAAGAAAAAATACATATTTCATATCCAGTTTATTTGGTTCAAGCATGCTAGCTAGCATGCTGAACACTTTTATATATAACTATAGCTTGTCTATTGTAGTCAGAGGCGGTCCTGGCTAGATTTGTGAACCATCCCCTGCACCTCCGCCCAGGCCCACAAAAAAGGGACTTGCCCCCAAACCCCGCCACCAACACAACAATATATTATATTATTTGGATTATTTTATTACATGTAATCTTAAATGCAAAAAAATGTAACAAGAACAGAGCAAAAACAAAATCAATAAATAAAATACAGTACATAAATTGCACATGCTTGAGAAATCCCTGAAGAAAGCAACAAAAATGGCAACTCTGTGGAGCATTTAAAAAAAAGATTCCTGCAGTAAACTATTTTTCAACCTGGGTTTTTCACCCTGTTTAAAACTGGCATTAACATTAACAACAGGTGTGAAGTACAATCTAAGACTTGACTTTTCCAGCCTTCTTTGATGCAAAATCATCAATTACATCATCATACGAAATCTGTTGTGCAACTGTATGATTGATGCTGATGATGGCAAGTTCAGAGAGACGCTCCTGTGACATAGTGGGACTCAAGTACGTCTTAATAAGTTTCAGCTTGGAAAAACTTCTCTCTGCTTGAGCTACTGTCACTGTAAGGGTCAAATCAATTCCGAGTGCAGTCCCCAGATTAGGGTAGATTTCTGCGAGCTCTTTCTCATGGATGAAAGTCAGCAGCTCAAGCAGAGTCATGGACTTTGATGGGAGGTCAGGGAAATTCTTAAGCTCCTGCACAGGCTCTCTGCCATCTACATCTGAGTGTCCCTTAAAGTGCAGTGTAGTTTACAGGGTCGCACTTTCTTTTGCCTGTTTCTCCTCTTCTTCTTTTTCCAAACTGGGCACCTGATGGATTCTCTGGTCTTTTACTATGATCCGTGATCTTCATTTAAGACTCAACATTACAGCGTGACCTTTTGCATCACCTTTTGCTAACACCGTCTGTCCGTTATTCATTTATTTTTTTTTTACATTTTTCAAATAACCCAAATCAATTACATGTAGGCATATGGGTCTATGTTAATTATGAAACACAATTCATTTGGAAGCAGTTTGTGTTGTGTGGCCTGGCATCAGTCTATCCCCCCCCATTTATTGATTTATAAGTGTCTTTATAAATCAATAAATGTGCATGTATGGGTGTGTAATACATACCTTATATGGGAGTTTTCGTGGGTACAGAACGGATAGATGGTTTTACATGTATTCCTATGGAAAACTCGCTCCAGCTAATGAATGATTCGCCCAAAGAACATGACATTAAATTCGTTAGCTGGGGCACCACTGTACTTTTACATTTAACTTGACTTTGAAGCAGTAAATACTAAAGAAGCTGGCAGTGAGGTGGGTCAAGTGCAACATCATATTTCATCACCTTTTCTTTTATATATGAGTTATTATGCATCACGTTAATCGCATCAATTGTGTTAATTGCATTTAAAATCTAATTAATCATGCCAAACGGATTAATCCGGATTTATCCATTAATTTTGACAACCCTAGTAAACTGCAGTACAATTCAAAACCCAAAAGAAAATCAACAGAATAAAATTAGGTTGCAAAATGTCCAAAAACAACATGTCTACTTCGCCTGTGTTACAACACACTAGATATCATGAGAAGTTACTACTGATCAAACTAAAATCATGTCTGTTCAGCCTCCCAGTATCATGGTGCAACGACCCGACCGAGTGGTCACAGGTGTCCTGCCCTGATAAATATGTTTAAACTTACTGAGTCTCTAATTAAAAGTTAAATGAGTTGCTTTCAGTCCTGCTCTACAGCCAATATGTTATTTAATATTGCATAGTAGGATATATAACAAAAGTTAGCAAAGCCAATGGTCAGCTGCTATTAGCCTTAGTAACAAATACACTACACTGCATCTTACAACGTCCTTAATCCATTGTGGGTTACAGGATATTACACAGCAAACACAATGAAAATGATAGGGACACATTATTCTGTTTGTTTAACTCTGTTATTTATTGTGTGACTGATATGAAATGTTTCCCAGCCATAAGGTATATGGACATACTGGGTCTAGCTTTCTGGCGTCTTCCCTTGGAACCATAAAGCCCATTTATGCCTGAATAAACCAAAGGTCCTTTTTTAACTTAGTCTTTGGTGCTTGTATAGCTAAGGATATAGCAACTCTTTTGGTTATTAGTTTTCTAACAACAGTTAAAAGTAGACACAAGATAACCTGCTTACTGTAAGTGGAGCCTGAGAATGGGGAAGTAAGGTGATTTACACGACTCTGATCATGGCATTGTTGTTGGTGCCAGATGGGCTATTCTGAGTTTTTAACAAACTGCTGATTTACTGGGATTTTCGCACACAACCATCTGCTGGGTTTACGGAGAACAGCCTGAAAAAGAGAAAATATGAGCAACAGTTCTCTGGATGAAAATACCTTGTTGATGCTGGAGGTCAGAGAATGGTCTGCACTCCAACTCACTCGACCAACACTACAGTTAAATTTGCAGATGACACAACAGTTGTTGGTCTCATTGCAGAAGGTCATGAGACACATTACAAGGATCAGATCAAGAGACTAATCATGTGGTGCCAAAACACAACATCAAACTCAACACCACAACATACAAGGAGCTGAAGATGAACTTTAGGAGGAAGTGGCAGATCGACCCACTGCCCCTGCTGATAGATGATAGAGAAGGTCAACACCTTTAAATTCTTTTGGGTCCACATCTCTGATGACCTCTCCTGGACTGTAAACACCACCACCGTCAACAACCACAGTAGCGTCTCCACTTCCATGCACTGCTAAAGAGAAACAACCCAGAAGAGATGCTGGTGGTGGCCTTTTATTACTCTGTTAGAGAAAACATATTACCATACAGCATTACATCTGTATTACAGTGTGGTATGCAGGGTGTGCTTTCAGTTACTTTCCCGTCAGAACATTTTCATCCAGATTCAGAGGCAGGTTCTTTTTCAGAGCCATTACAACTTTAAACATTGCAACAGTCAGTATGTGATCACTTAATCCATTTATTTATTCATTAATCTATTTATTTATGCATATACTGATTCATATACTAGTGGGTTACATGTGAAGTGTTGTTATATTTGGGTTGTATGTTTTCTTTTTTCCTATGCACCAGTTGCAGAATCACTCCTAATTTCATTGTGATTTTTTTTACAATAACGATAAAGCCATTCTGAAAATAGTCAGTAGAAAACTGGAAAAATATTGATTTGTCTAGAATGTCTCAATTTTTGCTGTAACATTTGAATGTTATCATAATGATTGGCATAAGCAACATGAAAGCATGTACATGGAAACATGGATCCAGTTCACCTTGCATGAACTCTTCAGGCTGTGGCGGTGACACATTTTGGAACCTGTCGTCCTAACTGTGCATTGTTTCAATGCCGCACTCTACATAAAAATTGCCGCCAGCCATCAATTTACCACCACAGTGTAAATATGAGGAGGTCCAACCCAGTACTAGTAAGGTATACATAATATCTGTGAAGATTCTCAGTCATCCAGGTCACGGTATCCAAGGCGTGTGGTTTTCCTTCTGTCGACTGGACTGGAAATTTGGTTTGAAGACGTTTCACTACCGAGCCAGGAAGCTTCTTCAGTTCTTCTAGCCGCTGACACAGATCTACTGCCTAAATATTTAACTATTTTAGCCTTGACTATAAAAAATGTGCATGGCTTCCTTTGTCACAGCCATAATATGTGGTATAAACACCACCTTGAAGACATTATACTACATAAACATTCACTGTAATCATAACTGAATCTTCTGTGATTACATTTTCCTGAACCACTCAGTGCATGACTAACACTGTGCTACCTGTGGAAATTGTGGAATCTGTTGCTCTGTTCAGCCCCTACAAACATTCTACACGTTTATTTGATTAACATTTACATGCAATAATTGTCCTGTATGTCAGCAAGTTGACCTCAGTCAGTAATCCTATAGCTTTTTGGCTGTTTGCTGCAGTTGATCTTATGTAAAAGCCTTGTGTTTCAAATTGGTGGGTGGTTTTGCATGACCGTGCTGAAAGAAAAACCTAAATAATCCCTACTGAGATTACAGTATGAGTCAAATTGATTTTTTTAACATTAATTAAACAGCTTTTTTTTCCCCTGGCAGTGTCTGTATCATAATCTTTTTTTTTCCACTGCGTAACAGGCTACAAAATATTATGGCTTGAAATGCAAGCAAAAACAGAACATTTTGTGACAGCATTTTGTGATCATAAACACCAGTTTTGCAAAATAGGCTTTTCATATGTTAATTTTTCTGTCAATTTCCCAACTAGGTTAGTGAAAGATCATTTAAAATCTTTATGTAACAAGGATCTCATACTGCAGTCCTCTTCTTTTTCATTAGTGATGTCCTTAATTTATTTATAGACTATTTAGACACATAGAATTTGCCACCCAACAATAATTACAGGGTTTCAAAACCTGTAATTTAATATAACTAGCCTGAAAATGGCTGTTGAGTGTACACTAGGGGGCATGTCACACTGTGTTAAACAAAAACAAAGAGGTGAGGCGTGATAGGGTATTATTTACGGAGATACTGTATGTGCCTGATAGAAGTGGCAAAAATCAGGCTGTGGTGGCATTAAAAAGGGTGAGGAGATGCATGTGAAATGATGAATAAACATACTGGGAAGGCAGAAACATGGCTGAATGCTAAAGGTGGACACATTATCAGAGTAAAGGGAATGGAAGGATGAAGAGGGAAAGGAGGCCAGGAGAGAAAATAGAGAGGAAAGCGCAAAATCAAGGCTGCAGGCAGGAGAATGTGGGAAAAGAGGATCAAGGCAGGAGCAGGAGGTGAACAGTTGAATAGTAAAGGAAATATGACTCTAGGTTCTCTGTATAAGGATGGCACTCCATACGCTGCATGAACCCGTTTTCACTCCCAAGTCATCACGTACTACCACCTGGAATCCATTATCAAGGGCCGGGCTACGCCTATAGGGTCATCTTTCAACACCCAGCAGAAGCCAGTGTAAATCCTGAAAGTGTTTGCAGACCAACTTCATATTTTCAATGTGCTGTCACCTCTAGAGGATCAAATTCGGCTATTTTGTCAAAGCCTCTGGCATTCGTCTTCATGTACAAGTCACCCTTGAGAGCGTATCCAAGATGTCAAAGGTGTATTCTCTCCTCAGTTAGACAGATATGGTTTCCATGGTTACAGTTACACCACCTTTGGCAGCACATTTCTAGATGTGTAACAATTTCTTTAGGTTTAGGCCATAGACTGCCAAGTGGGTTGTTGCTTTCTGTATCACATTTTAGAGTCAAAAGCAGGATGTAACCATATTTGGACAAATGGCATTGGAACAACAGTAGTATGTAAGGGGTCTCATGGGTAAGCTAATGCTAACTGCTAGCTTATTGACACAGTAAAACTTCACCAAGCATTGCCAAACAAAGTCATATCACAGTGTTGTTAGTGTTAACACTTACCCACAACTACAGTCGAGCATATGTCAGGTGAAACTATGCTCTTCTGAATAAATAGAAGATATGGAGGTCCAACTCTGACTCCACTGGCGAGTCATGTTATAATAATATTTAATGACGGAGTAGAAATTTAAAAGTGGACCACCAGATGACTTATTAGTGGGTCCAAATAAAATGTTTGAGACCATAACAAAAATTTATTCATTGAGTATTTTCAGAGAGAAGTCCAGTGTAACTCTATGGGAGTCACATCTTCTTGGAGCCCAGCTCATTGGCCTTGGCCTTACTGAACAGCCTGAGTCATTACCCACTGCAGGCTTTACACTACTTGAGTTATGGACAAATGGGTTGGGGTGAGGGTCACACAGAAAAGGCTGACACATACAAAATGAAATGCACAAACACACATGGCATGAAGCAGAACATAAGGCCCCATCTCATGTGTGGAAACCTCATCAAATGACCTTGAGTATAACCTTGAAGATCGGCAGGGTCTGAAATTATTGCAAGTTGCCCTACATTCATTTGTAGCTATATAGTCAGGTTGAAAATATCATATACCCCTCGGATATTGACTCTGCTGATTCCAAATATGCTGTGACCTTGAAGATAACAGGTTAACGTCTCAGTCAATACAAGGTCATACATACTGTACAGCCAAACATTTTCTGTGTATCTCCAAAGTCCTTGGACCCAATCTTTTCAAGCTTGGCACATGGGTAGTCAGAGTAGGGGGAAGGGATACTATGGTAGCCATCATCTTATTTACATATAATTTAGTTATGTAGTCAGGCTGAAAATGTCACATACTCCTGGGTCATACACTCTGCTTTCCAAACATGCCACGCCTTTCATGGAAAAAGGTCAAGGTTGCAGTCAATTTCAAAACCGAGTGGTCACTTTGCTTCATTTATGTTTTTCCGTTTTGCAGAGATCTATTAATTTTTATCCCAGGGCTCGCAACGCCATGTACAAATCCTGGGCTGATATGTTTTCTTGAAAACTCAAAAAGAAGAGGAAAATTTCAAGAGGAACATATGAGTCCCAAAACTGAAGGAAAAACCTAATGATGACCTGGATGGCTGAGAATCTTCACAGACACAAATGTTTCTCCAAAACAAAATCCCCCAACCATCACTGCATTCTGAGCTTAGGGCTTCCCAAGAGGACTGTGGGTACTTCAAACAAGTCAGAACCAGTAACAAATTACATCAGAGTAGTAAAATGCTCAAGAGGAGGGGAAAAAAATCAACTATTACTGAAAATTGCGAGTAAAAGCAAAAAAATAAAAAAAAATAAAAAATGATGCTTTTGAAAGGAAGTGAAAATGGTGGAAGTCTAGGCAGGCAAGTGGAAAAAAACCTAACAAGAGTAATTTTTTTAAAGGCAGAGGGATGAGCAACGAGTGAATTGGAGAAAGATAAATTAGAGCAAGGGTTGAAGGAGGAAGCAGAGGGATGAGAGACATAACCATACAGGTGAATGCAGGATAAGGGATGAGGGGCAAATGTAATGGACACTGTAGGAGGAAGATAAGGTACAGGCTGGATGGACAGATGAATGTCGATTGGTGAATAAATGGATGGATGGATGACAGCCAGATGGGACAATGGATGGATGAATAAGGGTTGTAAATAAGAAAGAAGGGTGTTGCCACAGAAAAGAAATGAGAGTGGAGGCAGTGGTACATGGTCAGGTTACAGAACAGATAAGTGAAAGTGGAGAAGCAGCTATTAAAAGATAACAGACTGATTAAAGCATAGAAGCATGACAAAAATTAAGATGTACATGAGTGAGCATGAAAACAATGATGATCATGATGATAGTGATTGTGCCTCGATTCCCAATGTGATGATTTGCAAAAAAAAAAAAAAAATGTACCAAACATTTTAACAGGTGACAACTCAGGACTGCAGCCAGGCCACTTAAGCACCCTGACTCCTTGCTGTGGGAATATGACCAGAATGTGGTTTGGAATTATCTTTCTGAAATAAGCAAGGCCTGAGAAAGACATTGTCTGTTGCCTTTGCAAATGTGCAGGTTGTGCCAACACACCATCACAGATGCTGGTTTTAGAACTGTCAGAGCACAGGGCAGTTTTCCAGTTTGTCTCAGTCCGTTTTAAATGAGCTCAACCCCATTTCTGGATTTGGTTTATTCCCATACAGAATTTCAGCTGTCATTTGGATGTAACAATGAACTGTGTTCACAGATGATGGTTCTGGAAGCGGTTTTGAGCCCATACAGTGAAGTTCACTTCAGCGTGATGTCTGTTTTTAATGCTGTCGTTGGGTATGAAGAACACAGCCATTCAGTATTGATTTTCAGCCTTTGTGTATAGACTCCTTCACACTCTTTGCATTAGCCTTCACTTTTTTTAACATCTTCCTGGCATCAAATTTAAGAGGGGTAAATAATTTTTGAAAACCAAAAATGAGTGTCAACATGTGATATGTTGACTTTGTCCTATTTTCAGTTAAATATGGGGTTTCAATTTGATCAGTGGAAAATCAATTTCAAATGTGTATTTACTTACGTTTTACACACTGGCTAGGCTTTTTTTTTTTTTTTTGGAAAGCTGTAACCTGTGCAGAATTTACCATCTAGTCCATTTGTCAATGAAAAAAAAAACCTGGGTAAACCTTTGGTCAGTGTTGAGTTGATATTGATATCACTTAAAGGAAAGAAAATTATCCACTTCCTGTGAAGGTCAGTGGGTTGATGTGGTAAAACGGTGCAAAATGGAGTTATTCTAGAACAGCTGGTTTTCTAGATATTTTATAAGGAGGAAAAAAAAGTTTGACCATTTTTACAAAGTGAAGTTACCAAGAAAGTGCAAAAAAAGTAACCAAAAAAAAAAAAATCAAACAAAATAAACATGTTAGAAAAAAGAAATAACATGAACAATGAACAAAAACAATAAAATAAACACCAATACTGCAAAAATGAACAAAAGAAGCAACAAAATGAACACAATTGAAAAAAAGAAATAAAATAACCCATAACATGGACAATAATGAACCAGTAAATAAACAAAATAATCCACAAGATGAATACAAATGAGCAAAAACATTAACAAAATCACCTCAGAATGAGCAAAAATGAATTAAGCCACAAAACAAATCAAATTTATAAAAAGTTAACCATTAATGACATTGTACTCCCCAAAATTAACAAGTAAAAAGAGAAACAAAATTAACAAAAAAAAAACAACAAACAAATTAATACAAATAATCAAGGAAATAAAAAAGACAAAAATAAACTTTGTCCATTCATTAAGAAATGGAAATCATATAAAAACAACAAAAACTGCCCCAACAAAGAACAAACTACCGTATTTTCCGCACTATAAGGCGCACCTAAACGCCGTCTATTTTGTCCAAATATGACACTGCGCCTTATA
>JAQQAE010005842.1:0-17230 GCA_029823295.1 Pseudamia nigra
AATTTGAGATGGACACTTGTTTTTTTTTGGGGGGGGGGGGGATTGTATGGCTCAAATTGACCCAGAACGTATTATAAAAATGCACAAAATTAACAGTACATAAAGGTTAAACAATTTAGCTCCATGTGATTAGAAATAATACATTAAAATAACTGAAAAAATTCTAAATAAAAATGCTTATCCTCACAGTCATGAAACTGGAACAGTGAAATACCTGTGGTTTTACATGAAAAATAATGAATAATTGCTAAAAAAAAAAAAATACAGTTTGCCAAATACTTTACTATGCGACTGGTTTTCTCAGTAGTGCAAGTGAAAGCTTATGGGTATTTATACCATAAGACCTTCTTTTGTGGAAAGGTTCTTTTGTAAAGCTAGAACTAGAGTCGTCATTGAAGTTTAAAAGAATCATATAAAATGATATTTGCTGAAAGTGTAGGTCTACAGTGACACTAAAATGAGGAAATGATTCTACCCTCAGTGTGGTTCAAACTGATGGCACTCTGTCGGACAAGCCGCCGCTGTCTTTGGTCCCTGGTAAAGAAATCTCCAGAGGCTGCTTCATCCTGATATCGAGAAGTGGAAAAAGAGGTATTTCAAAACGATGTATGTCATCCTTACAGCTGCTGTGTTGTCTTGAATTACCTTGATGCAGCGTTTCCAAAGAACAGCTTGAATTTCCTCCTCCCATCGTTTTCATCCAGATTTTTCCACAAATGCAAGGCAAAAGATTTATTTACAATTTGTCTTCCTGATAGCTGATTTTTCATGATTTACCTCGCAGAGATCTAGCGATTGCGGTTTGGGTGTATGGGTAAGTTGTAGCTTGGAGAGGTTATGTTTTGAAATAGGTATTAATTTCACATATGGGCATCAGTGCAGGGCCTGGCAACATTTATGGACAAGTGTTGGAGTTTTTCTTTCTGAAAGGATCACTTCAAAGGACTTGGCAAGAGCTGAGGTTGAACTCTAATGTGAAGGTGAGAACTGCAGATCTAGACTTCTGAGGTAGCAATAAAAACCTGACACTGGGAAGCTTTGTCATTTGAATCAAATCGAGATGCTGTAAACATGTTAATGATTACACAAATGATCCAAATGGTTGAAATAACAGAGATTATTGATCATATAAGTACAGAAAGTTATGTCAGATTTTTTAGATATGGCATGATAAGTTAATGCTAATTGTATCTAAGACATGAAAAATTCCAGAGGCAGCCATCAAACATCTGTGCCCCCTGCCAATCTTATTAAATTATTATTTACAACCCAGGGCATGATATGGTTGTGAAGCTAAAACCAGACAAGTATCATCATATCTGTTGCCCTATTTTATGTCAGATAAGTAAGTGGAGCCTGTGTCTTCATGGCATGGTGCGAATTCCAGAGATTAATGTAAATGATAAGGAATCTGCAACTCTCCGGATTCTGAGATCCACAGGATTAAAGGTTCAAGTTTCCGTTGATGCTTGAAAAGGATGACTCACTGTCCAGCTCGAACAGATATCGGGTGTCTTGTCTCCTCCCAGTTAAGACAGTGAGGAAGAGTAAAAGTCTCACTGTGTGGGCCAGAGCAAAGGAAATAGCAGCTTTCCACCGTGGCTTTAGAGCTGCACAGAATTAAATTAATAAGACAGCAGGGAGAAGGGAAGCACGAATGGAGTTTTGGTGCTGATACAGACTTCCTTATCTGAAGTTAGAAGATGCATAAGCACACGCATTCTTTACATATAATGCAGGAAAAAAGACTGATTAGTGATTGAACTTGTTGACGTCCAAGCTGTGAAAGCATAAGCAGCATTTATCGCTATATTAAAATAATATGAAGGAAAATTAAACCACAGGAAGTTCAAATAATAAGAAATTCCAAAATAACAATTTGCTACATTGTGCAAATGAAACTTGGAAAATAATTAAATGTTTATTTCCAGTATGTCTTTCTATTCCATATTTATTTTTTTTTAAATTCATATTCCTAATAATCATCATTTAAAAACAAAAAAAAATCCACAGTACATTTTCTAATTCCTTTCTGTTTTGCTATTTATATAATTTTTATTTGTTGTGTCTCTTGTGCATGATCTGCAATGATGGACACAACGAGCATCCCATCATTTCATTTTGGCTGAAATGAAATGAATATAATCAATAACTCAAATGCATTAATACTGAAGCAACAAGACTGGTTAGAAAATGAGAAAAAATAAACACTCCACCATAACTGACATTTCTTACATACTACACTGTAACTACATTTTTGTAATTAGCTGCTCCACACCTCTACGTAAAGTGAGGAAAGGGGTCAAATTTACCCACAGCTGCTTTCAATCATTCGATACTTTGTTTTAATAAAATATTTTTCCCATAATTGTGTTATTTTGCACTCCCTATTGTTAATTATAGTCCTTGCAAATCCAGATTGACAAATGTGGACATTTGTGTGTACAGCTGTCAGGTAAAATGAACTCCTATACAAATGCAAAGATTTTCACAGCTTATTTTTAGATGTTTTTAGTAACCAACATGTATTTGTGATGTGAAATACATGCCAAGACATTTATAATGAATTACAATAGAAAAGTGGTGGGGCGATGTGTGGAGTCTGCATGTCCTCCCCGCCATCAAAAACATGCACATTAGATTGATTGCAAGTATGTGTGCTGTTGTAATGTATGCTCATCAGTGCCCCAGGCCATGGCACTGGGTAACATTTAGAGTCAGTGGACGCCCACTGCTCCTACAGTAGTATAGGGTGGGCTAAATGTAGGCAATGAATTTCCCTGTGAGGATCAATAAAGTTATTATTATTTCTAGATTTATGAGCCAAACACATATCCATTTTCACGGACATTTTAGACTTATTTGTACTCGTGGCCAGTGATTTTAAAGCAATGTAAAAAAAAAAGGGGGTAGCAATTTAGAACAGGGAACAAATTACTCCTAATAAATTCTTAGTAACCCTAAGACACCCTAGCCCTAATAAAGAGCCAGTACAGTATGGATATATATGCTAGTAAGCATTAAATTACAGATAATAATTCTGGCCCGAACACTAATACAGACCTAATACACTACAAATACATATAAAAAGGCATAAAATTAATGCCTAGTATGTATTCCCTTTACAAAAGTCTTATCAAAATAGATTTAGTCATAAAACCAGAGGTCAAAGCACAGATGATGATTAGATAAATTCACATTCCTTTGTGAAGAGAATTATTCAGTACAATGACAAAGGACATTTTGTGGATGAACAATGGGTGAATATGAGTTGTCATTACCACAATGACAAGATAAGAACAACTCCAAAATAACAACAGTGTGAAAACTGATCATGAGATGGGGACATGGTGCACTGACGTCGTTGTCAACGCCAGTTCAGTGACCTCCATCCTCTTCAAGGTTCCTGTCCATTTCATTAAAAGCCTCGTCCATTGATCCCTGTCCTTGGTGTGAGTCTCCTCTCCGGCCATGTCTCCGTTAACCAAGTTAAGTCTCTTATTCTGTGACCTGTTCCTGCTCCTCTTGACCCGAGCAGACAGCTGTGCTTACCTTAGCATAAAACGCCACAATAGGTCATCATTATCAAATTAATCAAAGCTGTCACAACACAGCACAGCACCGTGGTCAACGCTGCAGCGCTTCACTTAACAGAACTTAGATCACGTAACATATGAACACGCAGCAAAGGAAGTGCGTAGACGGACACACATGGACATAAACCAACATGAACACATGCACACACACACACACACACACAAGACTCATTCATCCAGGAAATAGTGCACAGAAATGTGTTCATGGTCCATGCACTGCTCAATATATGTAATGGAAAGTCACATATTATTGTTTACAGTGTAGTCACATAAAAAACAGTCAGAATATATGGGAAAACAAAGAAAGTAAGTGGAAATACATGACACAAAAAGCATTTTCATTTCTTCTTCTGTATATTAAGGCCTATTAATAAAGGAGGATGTTGATTATTTTATATTCCAGTACTTGGCTAACATGGATTCCTGAATTGCTTGCTTAATAATACCTAAAATAATGTAGGCTTCAATGAAAATGCAGTATTAATTCCAGATCCACACATACGTTTCCTACACAGGTTCTTAAGTTCAGCGTTTAAATGTTTTTCAAAGTTCTTTTCATTGATTTCTCTTTCAATCTCTTTCACAACCCTACTCTACCCCAGACTGTCACTCAAGCAACAGTGTCTGTCATACTGTATATAGTAACTATATTCCGTACAATATATGGAGGAAATAATACAAAACTATTTGTACTTATACATAGATAGAATCAAAAAATAGTAGTTCAAGTACTCTGATGCATGATTTCTTTATTTAATTACCTTCGCCAAGGAGGTTATGTTTTGCTGGTGTTTGTTCGTCTGTTTGCAAAATAACTCAAAAATTTAGAAATGGATTTTGATTAAATTTTCAGGAAAGGTGTGAAATGTGACAAGGAACAAATCATTAAAATTTAGTGGTGATACAGAACACCATCTCAGCACATGTCCTTTTTTTTGCACTGACCAATCAAAATTGCTGTGTGCTGCACATTTCAATGCTCAGTCTTCGCCACTCATCCACCAACCAATCAAAATCAAGAAGGGGCGGGAGATAACACTAAAGTTCCCTGCACTATGATGGAGGAGAAACCATGGGATAAACTGACTGACAGCTTGGTTTATGACCTAACACTGAAGGATTTCCATGATTTTATGAAGGAAGCGAAAATGCAGAACTGTGTGAAAGGACAGTTTTACGAGTCGCTGTGATGTAGCCACAGACGCACGCCCAACTCACTGTAGGTGATCTTGTAGATGATTTTATTCATTGTGGCCAATCTTGTTTACTAGGATTCTCTTTTTTCATTTTGTGGATTGTTTTGTTCGTTCTTGTTCAATTTCAGTCATTTTCTTGATTACACTGTCCATATTTGAACATTTCTGTGCATTTTTGTGGATTATTTTTGCGATTGGATTATTTTTGCCATTTCTTTCATTTTTTTAATCTTTGTTATTTGTCGGGAAGAAAACACACAACTCTCTTTTTCTCTACTTGCGACTGTGCTCATTTCACTCATTCAGGAACAAAAGGCTGAGATAAAAAGAAGATAATCTCCACGTGCTGTTTAATAACTCAAGCTGGAAAAGTACAATACAAACACGCTACACTGTTGCCTGTGTGAGCATGTGTGTGTGTGTGTGTGTGGGGGGGGTGAGCGTGTAAGTGGGGTTAGGGGGGTTGGGGGTAATGGAGGAGAGGGAGACGTGCAACACCAAATTGCCAGATTGATTAACTTGTCTGTCAAGACTCTTCACTGTGACAATAAACTCGGTACCTCAGGGAGCTTATTGAGAGATGACACGTCGGAGACCCCCGGGCAAAGACACACACTCACACACACACACACACATTAGGGCATAGGATTTGTATGAACATTGGGGGGAATCTCTGCTTCATCCTGGAATTTTGAATCCTGAATATTTAATTTTCTGTGTTTCTGGTGAATTGTTAATACATCAGTTTGTCAAAAAAAAGAAAAAAAAAAAGAATAATTAACAACATGAGCATAAATGAAGAAAATTATTAAGAACTTGAACAAAAATGAACAAAATAATTAAGAATGTGAACATAAATGAACAAAATAATCAAGAACATCAGCATATATGAACAAAATAAAGAACATGAGCATTAATGAACAAAATGAAAAAACATAATGCCCAGAATGAACAAAATAAATTAAATACTGTAATACAAAGTAAAATAATCAACTAAAAATCAATACAACAAACAAAAAGTTGATAAAATAGTCAAGAAAATGAGGCAAAAAGTAATAGAATAATCCATCAAATCTTTCATTTTCTTGATTACTTTGCACATTTTGTAAATTATTCATGTTTATTCATTTATTATTTTGATTATTTTGCAGGTCAATTTGTTAATTTTTGTTAATTTTATTCTTACATTACTTATTTTTATAGTAATTAGTTCTTTTTTTCTTTTGTCTGTGAACTTGTCTGTGTCTATGAACTGTCTTTTTTTCTTTTGTATTATTTTTTGCTAATTTTTTAGATGAATACGTTCATTTATGCTCTTTTTATTATTGTGCTTATTTTTCAAATAAATTAATTATTTTTCTGATCATTTCTGGTGGTGATGGGTGTTATTTTGTCTTTTTCTATAATTTAACGGATCATTTTCTAAGGTTTTAGTTATGTTGTTGGTTATTTTGCTCAGTTTGTTGATTACTGAGTTCATTCTTGTTCTTGACTCATTTTGTTGGTTATTCTCTGGATTGTTCTGGTGGTTTTTTTTCTTTGGTTCATTTTCTTGACTACTTTGTTCACTATGGTTCAGTTTTTGGATAATGTGACTCATTTTTTCTCCATTTTGTGGATTCTCTTATATCTTTCTGACCTATCTGCATCTTTTTCTTGATCACTCTGTCCATTTTTTATCATCTCAGTTCATTTCATGGAATATTTTGCATTTTTTTCTGCAATTTTCTTGATTATTATGCTCATTTCATAGATGCCCACCTGAAAAATATCTCCCCCAATGTTCAAACAAATCCTGCCTCCTTGCTTGCATCCCTTTGAAATCTTCACCTGTTTATTTTCCATTGCTGTCTGTCCTAAATGCTGCAACCATAACTGTATCTCCCCTCTTTCATTCTGTCTCCACACACACTCAAACAAACACACTAAAACACCCACCATGTCCTAATCCCCGGGGGTCCGGTGGGTTCTGCTATCCACACCACGCTCCATTTTATAAACCGATTCACTTCATAATTGAAAAGGAAACTCTGGGGCGTGTTCGGCCACTTAATCCATTTAAGATCATTATGTGCATTGTCAATCGGCTTGACCCAGCTGCACAGAGGACGAGACAATGGGGGCTCCGTCTAAACCCCCCCCCTCCCACCACCACCTCCCTCTTCTGCAGGGTCACAGGAGTTAATGAATGATTATTTCTCACTTTGTAACACAACAGGATGTCAATTTAAAGGGCAATCCTCACCCCTCACCCACCTCTGGTACTGGACCCTGAATTAAATAGATACTAGTGACGCTAGTATGGTTAAGATTCATGAGTCTGATCTATGTATTCATTAGTCACTGACATTTATGGAAAACATATGGTGTAAAATTAAGAAATATCATAATGTCATATACATAAAGTCATATGCATGTTATACATCACCAATAACACACAGGAAATACTGAAAAACCAACCTGATTTTGGTGCTGTCTTATTTTACTGGATTATTTTGTCCATTTTGTAGATTATTTTGTTAATTTTATTCATTGTCTTGATTACTTTCTTCGCTGCAGCTCATATTGTTGGATATTTTGCTCATTTTTGTTCATTTTGTGGATTGTTTTGTTCCCAATTTCTTCAATTTGGTTTATTTTCTTTGTCTATGTTTTCATCATTTTATTTTATGGATCATTTTGTGAATTGTCATTTATTCCATTTTTATTGTCATTTTCTGAATTGTCTTTTTTAATCTTCTTACTTCTTTTACTCAGTTTGTAGATTATCAATGATTTTGTGTTAATTTTCTTGAATATATTGTTAATTTTTATTAATTTTGATTGTTTAGTTCATTTTTGTTCAAGTTGTAGGGTTATTTTTTGCTCATTTTGTTCATTTTATTTTGTTTTTGCTTGTTTTGTTCCCATTCTTTCCATTTGTTTTTTTAAATTACTTTGTCCATTTTTGATAATTTATCTTCATTTTATGGATTGTTTGGTTATTTCTTTCATTTTTTGTTGATTCTGTTGGTTTGTTTACTCAATTTGTAGATTATTAATTAATTTTCTATTCATATCCTTGATTTTTTTGCTCATATTGTGGTTTATTTTGTTCAATTTTGTGCCAATTATTTCATTGTCTTGGTCAATTTCTCAATTTTTTAATTGATAGTTTTACTCCATTTGTAGATTATTAATTAGCTTTTTGTTCATTTTATTTTCTTATTTGATACATTTTTGGTTCATTATGTTGGTCATTTTGGTCTTTTTTCATTTTCTTGAATACCTTGTTCTTTTTTGATTACGTTTGCTAATTTTCTGGATTATGTTGTGCATTTTTGGTCATTTATGTTCATTTTGTGGAATATTATGGAAATTTCTTTAATTTTCTTGATCTTTTTTTAAACTTTCATTCATAGTCTTGCTTAATTTTGTAATTTTTTTAGTTAAATTTAGTTTACATCCAAGTTGTTTGTATATAACATTGTTCTACAATATTTCAGTACAAATCATATACTGATTTTTTTTTTCAGTCAAATGATGGATTTTTCATCAACACATTAACTGAATTAATTTTGATGCATTTTATTCATTTATTGTTTTAATTATTATTTGGAGTTTATTTAAGTAGTCCAACATCACAAATCAGATACCACACATCCCAAACAACTCAACACCAGACAGCAATATCTATAAAGAGTACATGTAGAAAATGTACATGTTATGAATGTTTAAAATATGATGCGGTAATGATAAGCAGCGATCAAGCAACAACAGGAAAAAAACCCAGACTTCACAACCTTTCACTGACCTTCAGCTATCGGAAATGACCTGAAAAACAAAGAGCAAAGCAGACACAACAAAATATTCACACAGACAGTTTGGATCACTACAACTGCCTGAATTTACTACATACCAGTATAGTCAAATGGGTATAATTTACGCAGGTATATTTTGCAGTCAACAAAAATATCCACTGTTAATGAGTTAAATAAATACATGTACAAAGTTTGTTTAATTATCATTTGTTTTAGACTCATTAATCTTTAAGCGCAATAATTACACAGTAATCACTATCATCACTACATGAGGTGCTGGAGTCTCCCATATTTATTTCTATTCTTGCAGTTAGCATTATACAGTTGCAGAGTTAAAGCACCGATTTATTATTTTCACTGTTGAAACTCGCAGATGATTTTGCAACTAAATAACACAAAATAAATTTGACCGTTTTTTGACTGTGCTGTGGGAAGCCATTTAGGTCTTTGAGGGTTAACATTTAAATACTAAAACTAATATTTTTGTTCAGGATTGCAAGGAAATAACTGTAATTTGACATCTTAAAAGTAATAATGCATTTTAGGTTTTTTTCAGTTTTTTTGTAAAACAACAAATTCAAAAATTCATGTATAACAACAATTATTTAATTTTTTAGCATTAAAAATATCATTTTGACTAAAAAGCTAAGAGGAACATAAAAATGATTTTGGTAATTATCAATGCCACTAATTTAGCATAGCATAACCCTTACACTGGGTGGTGGTCTAATAAATGTGCACTGTCCATTTCACGCAGTACTTGTAATACAATAGATGTAAAGGCCAATATGTTGATCTATATTTAATTATAGGGACGACAAAGCAACATAATAATAGGATAAGTCAAAATCTGATGAGCTTTGATTTTCCGTGAAAACACGTCAGGAACAACTGAAAAACAGCTGCAGACAAATTTGACCTGTTCACTGTTTTAGTGTTAAATCAACTTTAGGCCTATAAACTTTGTTCTGTGTTTGAGTCAAGTACGTTGCACCTTTGATCTACACTGTACAGGTATAAAATACTGCAAAAGCTAACACATGAAAATGGATCCATCATCCATCATGTGACATCAAGCTACTGTTTCAGGAGTACTCCAGATCCTGCCATACTTAGATTTTTATGTTTCTTCCTCTGCATGTTTGTGTCACTTACATTCTTTGCCAAAAATGCAGGATCCTTTGGACATTTTTAAACCACTCAAATGATCAGTTAAAAATATTATATACAGTAATAGGCGATGACAAACACCGCAGAGAAAGAAACCATGGCGGTTCTTTTTTCTGCCACTTGTGACACAGTGAGCTTAGTGACAGAAAATAATGTGACAGCAGAGAAACTGAGCAGGGCCTATTGTTTTTCAGAGCTCCTGTTTGAAGTTGGAGGGCACTTCCTGGCCGCGGTCCTGAATGAACCATTTGTTTATGTCCCCTGGTCTGTAAATCACTTAGCGCATCAAAGAGCTCCATTCTGCCTCGTACAACAATAGGAGGTCATGCCAATGTGAAAACATGACAAGGATACAGACCAAGAAAATGTCTTCCTCTGCACAGGCGATGACAATTGTACCAAGATTTATGTGATGCTGACACTGAGACACTCTGGAAGTCATTACAGATAAATAACAGTGGTAATGCAGAAATACAAATAAAATACAAGCGAAGGAAGAGCATTATCTATAGAGTGAAAAAAAAGATTAATGAGCTTTTTCTGATGCTGTTTTTTCTCAGAAAAGCTGATGGCAGGACAAAAACAAATCCATGGATTTCAGGTGGAAATCTGTGTTTCTTTTGTCCTACTTTACATAAATAATGTTCATTTGGGTTCATTTTTGTTATTTTCTTTACCTTTTTTCATTTTTGTTGATTCCTTTTTCATTTTCTTAAATATCTGGTTGATTTCTGTTAATTTTCTTGATGTTTTTCCTAACATGTTTTGGGCTATTGTGTTCATTTTTGTTTGTTTTGTGGATTACTGTGCTGATTGCATTTTTTGTGCATTTTGCTTTAATGTTACACAAGTTAAATCTTCAATCTTACAATCATTACACTTAAAGGATTAATAGTACAAAAAGCCATGATATGTTTATTTACAGTAAAAACTGCAGATGTTATGGTTTTAGAGACTTATTTGGTCCATTGTTTTTCTAATTTCATTACAAAAGAAATAGTTTTTGCATTCCCTTTGTTTTTATTATTTGTATTTGGTTTTCAAGATAATTTTATTCATTTTTTGTTATTTTGTAGATTATTTGATTATCCTGCTCATTTTTTTCAACTTTCTAGATGAATTTTTTTGTTCATTTTTGTCATTTACTGGATTATTTTGTTCCTTATTGTACATTTCCTGGAATCTTGCCACAAAGATTTGTTCATTTTGTTCAGTTTTTTTTTGCTTAGTTTGCTAATTTTATTTTATTTTATTGTCTATTTTTAATTGTTTTTCAATTTTTTTATTGATTTCAAAAATTTATGAAAAGGCATAAATTTAAGCATTAACAATTTACCAGAACAGAGATAATGGGGTGTTCAACATTGAAAATTTCCAGAGCCATTTATAGATGCCAGACTAAAAACATTCCCCAAAATTTTCAAACAAAATATACACCCTTGATAAAACATACAGCTCTGATGGATTTTTATATTAATAAACAACTTACAAATGTCCATGAATGACTTACATTCCACTTCTCGGCCAATCAGATTAGGGGGTGGAGCATACGGTTTTAGCCTTGTAGTCTTTCTAAAGGAAACAAGTATAGGACAGTCTTCCTCTGTAAACAGGCGGAGCTGAGTCATAGTGTCGGAAAAGACGCCAATTCATTTTCACCCATTTTTCAGCTCTCAACACGTCACACCAACCCACACAGCACTGACGTCAAACTGGGACTTACTCCAGTGGTCCAGTCCCTGGAATATTACAGGTTTATAGAACAGGAAGCGACAGGGATTGACCACCAACACCCCTGCCCCCCCTTTACTCCTGAAGCCCTGAAAGACAGCGACTTGGTGAGATCCAAGGCCAACAATGTGCCCACGGCCCATGTTCACATCCTCTCTGGAAGCGCCTTTTTTTTCCCCAGTCCCTTGCAATAACTCGGGGCGGAAAAGGCCTCCGTTATACGAGAGTTGGCAGACCATTGTGTGGCTGTGATTCATGTGAAGCTGTATGAGCAGTTAAACAGTTACGACTGCAGCTCGCTCCAACATATTCCCCAGAGGTCCAGCCCAATGACTAGTAGTTGATGTTTGGCTTTGTGCAAAAATGGATACAAATCAGGTAGAAACCAGGTAGAAAAAGCTCGCAAAAATTAGAAATGCATAAAAATGCTTTCAGCCTTGTTTCCAAAAGAGTTCGGTCACTGATTATGTTTACCTGTCCATGCATGCTAGTCGTCTACTATTACAGTGGTACCTCAGTCAACGAACACTTCTGACAACAAAAAATTCGGATACCGAAGAAAAAAACTGCAAAAAATTTACCTCTGACAATGAATTTTAAACCAGATAATGGTTTCAGATAATTAAAATAACTTCCTTTTCAAATAATAATAATGAATAAATGTGCAGGTATGGGTGTGTAATACATACTTTATATGGGAGTTTGTCATGGGTCCACAACGGATTAATTGGTTTTACACGTATTCCTATGGAAAAAGTCAGTTCGGACAACGAATAATTCAGATACCGAACGTGACGCCGGAACGGATTAAATTCATTGTCCGAGGTACCACTACATTCTGAATGTGACAGGTGCCATGTTGAGCATCGTGAATAAAATGAAACATTTCTGGCTAAGACATGGAACATTGACATTGATTACATGTGCATAAGATTTTGGTTTTTTTTTCCACTTGATCCAGAAAAGACAAAATAAACTAATTTCTGAATATGCTGTTTATGAGACCATTGAAAATAACCCTTCCACACATATTCCTGTTTACCTGCAGCTGTTTATATATTGATCATGAACAGGCTTTTTTCATATAAGACTATTGTTCTGCTTTGTGAGTACTGCCTCTCTGTTTCATTCTTTCAAACAAGGTCTTCAAAATGTCATGATTTATATATTTGTTCATATCCAAACCTCTGTTCATTTCAAGATTGTTACAATGTTACAATATAGACACATTGCCCCTCTGGCCAGAACTGCAGACTTTTCTATACCATATATCTATACCATATATCTATCCCAGAAAATGACCTCAGTATACTAATTAGATGCATTTCCAGAATATACTGTTTACAACTAAATGACCATTCATTTCAGTCAAGGTATGCACATCAAGCATTGAAGTGGACGGGCTACAGCAGCAGTAGGCCACATCTGGTGCCACCTCTGCCAGTTAAGAACAGTAAACTGAGGTTACAAGTCACACAGGCTCATAAAGTTGAACAATAAAGGATTAGAAAAATCATTGCCTGGTCTGATGAGTCAATTGCTGCTGTAACATTCAGATGATAGGGTCAGAACTGGGCTTAAACAACATGAAAGCACAGATCCATCCTGCCTTGTATCTTGCTGCTGGTGTTATGGCATGTTGCGTATTTTCTTGGCACACTTTGAGCTTCTTAGTACCGACTGAGCATTGTTTAAACTCCACAGCGTACAGTACCTGAGTATTGATGCTGACTGTGTCCATCCCTTCTTCTGATGGCTACTTCCAGCAGCATAATGCAATATGTCACTCAGTAAAACTCATCTCAAACTGACTTCTTGATCATGATAATGAGTTCACTGACCTCCAATGGCCTCCACAGTCACCAGATCTCAATCTAATGGATTGTCTTTGGGATGTGGTGGAACAGGAGATTCATAGATGTGCAGCCAACAGATCTGCAGCAACTGTGTGATGTGATTATGTCAATTTGGACCAAAATCTCTGAGAATGCTTCCGGAACCTTGTACTGTCGATAATACACAAATAATTAAGACAGTTCTAAAGCCAAAATGGATTCATCCCAGTACTTGCAAGGTGTGCCAGGAAAGTTAGCGTTTTGTAAATCATCACATCCTGTTTACAGTACTGTATATTTATATTTTACACAGTGACACAACTTCTTTTGGATTGTGGAGTAAAAGTGGTTCTCCTGGGTTTTTGTGTTTGTGTAGACTGTCTACTTATAAAACATGGATCACATGGATTGCTTTGGTTTTGGTGATGTTAGGCCTAAAAGATGACATTTTGGTCACTTAGACACTGTTTTTCTTTTTTCTTTCCTATAATATCAGTGTGCAAGTACTGAAACATCATCATTTACAAGTCACAATTTGGCTCCTTTTTTTAGTATGAACTCATAGAGCTGTGGGAACCTGCACCTTTTTAAGTTTTTTTTTCTACATTTAACCTTCTACAAATAAAATTATGCCATACTTGTGTTTTCAGAGTACAACAGGTGTGTATCTAATCATGCAAGACAAAAGCATAGACTATATCTATTTCCAAAGTCATACGTGATGTCAATGAAAAGATGTGAATGTCTGCTTTCTGTCACTCAACAAAATCAGCAGTAAAACAAATAAACACAAGTAAAAACAGCATTAAAATGTAACAAAAAAGTACAAAATAATTCCTCGGAAAATAAAAATGAAAACTAATTCTCAAAATGAAAAAAAAAACAAGCCACAAAGTGAAAAAAATGGAAAATATGTTTTCCAAAAAAACACTGTGAAAAATAAAAGGGAACCTCCATAAACTCTACATAATTGAGCACTCATGTCTAAACTTGACTATCATATTACTTTGTTCCAATTTCAAGTTACTTTTCTTCAGAGAAAAAAATGTACAGGTACAGTATAAGGTCACTCTGGAGTTTTTGATCCCATCAATCATCAATCTATTTACACACTATCATTTATGGAAATGTTTGCAGTTGTTAAATATCCCCATGCATTATAAACCTAAGCTGCTGCGAGTGATATTTTATTTGCACAAAAACTGTACTTTTGTTCAACTACCGCCGCTTTAATATCGAAATGCAATGGTGAGATATTTATGTTTTAACACGTGGCTCGTTAAAATCTCTACAGCTTTAAATGGAAGCAGTCAAAGCTGTTTTACATCCAACACATGACAGATTAATCATCCTTTTAGTGCCAGCCTTCGTGTTCATTTACATAGATCATAAAATGCATGAGGAGATTAGATAATTCTTTACAGAACCTGCTTCATATTAATAGCAACAATCGCCATGTTGTGGCACTTGCATTAATTTGTGTGGGCAATGACATTAGCCTCAATTGCCTTGGATTCCAGGCCAATTCTCCAGGGCAGTCGACCGCATCAGTAGCCCTCAGCACCCTTCAGCCCTCCTCTAATGAAAAAGACATCAGCAGGCGTCATCTCATTCACTGTGACCTCTGCGTCTCCGTTCTGCCTCTGACAGGTTTTGATGCGTCAGGGGTGGCTGCTTTCCTGGACAGGCTGTGAGGATGACCAGGATGGCCCTTTCTACAGCATCGCTTCACTCAGCCTGAGGCGACATCCCTCCACCGTCCTCTTCCCTCTTTACCTGCAGAATATTTCCCTTTTCTTGCTTTCACCATGTATGGTTGATAATAAGAGTAACAGCAATTAAGCCTCGTTATCTGAGGAAATTTACAATGTGACATGAAAATGTGCAAATTAAGTAGTGTTTGTTAGATCTGGTAGAATATCTCACCACCAGAATTTTAAGGGATTTTTCAAATCTTTTGTTGTAACAACCAATAGTACTGTATGTCTCAAAAGTTGACAGGATGGAGATATTAAAGTGCCCAAAAGTTTCTTGTTGTTTAAAAACATTCTGGGTTATGAAAGAGTTATAATAGTTCATTTATTTGCTTGTCAACAGCATAACTCAACTAATAATGGACAGATTTTGATGACATTTTCAGAATAGTTTCATAACGATACAAAGACCAAGAAGCTGTAAAATGGAAAATCCCCTCCCAGTTTTGAGATCGACTGTGACCTTGACCTTTTTCCTCAGAAGTCAGATCATATTTGGATTCACCATAGTCAATAACCCAGGGGAATTTGGCATTTTCAATCTCACCACAGAACTAGAAATGTATCTAAGTCAAAGTGTAGTATTTTCAGACCCTACTGAGAGGCGTCCTGGAGTGATCTATCACGTATTAAAATTTGGTGCCTTTAGCTATAGTAATTTTGGTACTGTAGAGCAAAATTAGGTTTTTTGCAATTATTAATTCTTTTACCTAATTACTAGGCATATCAGGTGGTGGTTGCCATAGTAACCGTTCCCACCAACCTGACTATCCATGTGTCAAGTTTGGTTAGTCTGAGTTACAGAGCTGATTGTTTGGACAGTATGAATGGTACAGTACTATTCCCTAAAACCTTATGATTCTTCACTATTGTGATATCGGATATTGCTAATTTCTCTAGGTATTAAATGTAGAGGCATAAAGTCATATCTCATAACTTATAGGGTTTAGGTTCAGCTGTTTTAGAGATAAGGCTTCTATCTGGTGATGAATGAAAAAAAAATCCACATTTCTGGTCAGAAGAAAACCACACACACTACAAAACATATTAAGAGGGAAGTTAAATTCTTATTCTTGTTTGAAGGAATGAAACAGGGAGGCTGAGTTCAGACAGTGGAACATCTGCCACCAGTGACAAACTTTGAAAAAAAAAAACAGTCCTAAAATGAACAGCTGCATGCAAATAGGAATATTAGAGGAAGATTCATTTCATTGGCCGTATAACCAGCTTATTCAGAATTTTGTCTTTTTTAGAAAAAAGGGGGAAAATGGAATATTAGTGGGCATGTAAACGTAACCACTGTCTCAAGCTACATCATTTCAGTTCCTTTTTTTATTCTAGACTTGACAGAGATAAGGACATCCCTGCTCAAAACAAAGTCCCGCCTGTAAAGCATTAAAACATTTGAGTCTTCCAGACATGTCACTGTCACTTCCAGTCTTGAAGGCCGTCACCTTGTGGAAGAGGAAGGCAGGAAGTCTCTTTAATCCCCCTCCAGGTGCTCTGATGTCCCCTTAATAAAACACAAAAGCCAGTCTGTTAAGGAAGAGGCAAACTGAATCAGGGGCCTCGCCTTTTGTGTCCTGCATTAACAACTCCATTAAATGCCAGCAAGCATCTGCTGCGATGCCAGTCTGGCATGAAAACCTCGCTGACTCTATCATTCTCTCATTTCCAGACGAGGAGGAGCCGACACAACAACAGACAAGAGGAAAGAAAAAGTCTAATGTCCTTGTATTGTCACAGACAGTATTGTAAATCCTCAAGGTTAAGGCAGCAATTTGGAAATATCATTGCAACAATTACATATTTTCTGTCAAGTGTCCTTACATTTAGTGTTACTGACATGCCTTTTTATTGTACATGTATACTTTTGTTTTTGATTCTTTTTTTCAGCAAAATTGCAAGTAAGACTTATTTCGCAAAGTATTCTAAGATAAACCCAAAGTAAAATGATTGAAAATTAGAAGGCATAGTGAAGTTTGTTAATAGAACATGTTTTTGTTTACAGAAAATAAAAAAACCTAATTCTCAGAAGTGCGATACTCAGAAAGGAAACTTGCCATTTTTAATTACCGTAATTTCCGCACTATAAACCGCACCTGATTATAAGCCGCACTGTCCAAAAATGTCACATTTTTAATTTTT